>VWZV01004664.1:0-70747 GCA_013397155.1 Irena cyanogastra
GTGATTGGCGTTTTTCACAAAATGAAGTAAATGAGTGGCAAAGGACTAGATAATAGAAATATTACAGCGGTCTATTATTTGAAGGAAGTTTTGCAGACCTCAAATATAGCAGCTTTGTCATAGAGATCCTGCAATCCAGGATGACTGGTGTTCTGAAGAACTTGACAAATGGAAGGACCATTCCTCATCTCTGATATAGTAAGACCATGGTTGAGAGAAGACAATTTACCAAGAGAAAGTGAAACAGCTTAGTTTAATGTTTGCTGATGTTAATTGATTTCTTGTAAGATCTAAATCTAACTACCCTTATTTTATTACCTCCTTTTTGTGATGTACTTAATGAGACCATTCTCGAGATGCTTCAATTAAATTAGACATCAGTATTTCAAAATATTATAAATGATATTTGATGAGCATACTGTGTATGGGAGAGAGAAAGTAAAAATGCATGTTTTTCAAGCATTATAATCCTGTTAAAGAGCGAGATAATAAGACCTTTTCTTTTTTCCTGCCAAGAATAACTGAAAAATAATTATTTAACTGAGAATTCACCTACAACATCTGGTATAGCCAGTCCATGATGCTCCCCTGTTTCCCAGCAGCATCCAGGGAATGCAAGTTAATGGTAAGGTGATGTAGTCCGTGTCTGTCCCAATTTTCCTTTGTTAAGAGGCTGTGCAAAGTCTGTGGATCCTTCACATCAATAGCAGCAGATTATGGCTTAACTAGCCTGTTCTGACTCTCAGATTTTGCATGAAAGTAAACCCTTGTTTTGGAAACCCACTTCTTTTGTCCTTTAGAAATCAAGAGTAATTTGAATATATAGTAAAAACCAGTGGCAGAGCAAAGACAAAATATAAGGAAAAGGCTCAGCAGATCTAAATCAGCATGAATCTATTGAGATTCAGTGGAACTACACCAGTGTGGGCAATCTCAGCTTATCATCACTGTTATCTCTGAGTACATAGCAGTCCTTTTGGGAGAAGATTTATTTGCAAGAGCTTATTTTGTTACCTTTTTCCTGCCTAGCCCACACTTGCTTTGGATTGTATTGTCATTGCTTCTGTAATAATCAACATTTTTCTCTTTTAGGTCCTGAAGTTAAGCATTATGCATTATGAAGTTAAGCGTTATGCAACTTTAACAGTGGTCAGAGTCAGAGAAGAGGTCACCTACATGGTGTGACTCTTCCATGATATTTGCACATTAGAAGAAAATCTAAGAAACTAGGACAATTCGTTTAAAAAAAAAAAAAGGTTGTGTGAGTTTAAGGCTGCTCAAGGGCAACCTTAATTTATGTGCCAATAAGTTACACAAATATTTTCTCTACTATTCAATTAAGAACAAGTAGTTTCCTTGACAATGGCCACATTACATAGAACTTACCCGAGCTCTGAGTTCCAGCAGAGTACTTTCCCTGAGAAAGGAACATACTCATCTATCATGTAAACGTCTAATTTGTACACAGTTTTGAGAGAAAGGGGAGAAAATGGAATTTCCGGCAAATTAACACAGCCCTTCTCTTTTTCTGGAGTCAGGGCCATGCTCTTTTCTGTAGTTTTATCCTGCTTTTCATTTATATCTCAATGATAACTTGTCTATTAAAAGAGTAGGATTGTGAGCTGGGTGTATTAAAAACTGCAAAATGAGGGCAGGTTGCTGGTGAAGTGGATTTGGGAGGGTCTAGTTTAGAAACAGGAAGGTGGCACTCTTCTCCCATGCAGAGCTGCCACTGAAAGTGTGCTCTCTGCTTCATTTATGGTGATGGTGATTAGTCCTTTTGTGGGGAAAAATTAAGGATCTTAGCCTGATTACACACCAAACTGCTATTTCCTTTTAAATTATCACCTTTTTCGTGGGTACATTACATGGTCCCATAGCCCTTGGCAGGCTCTTGGCTCTTGGTGTTCAAGTCCCTTAGGAGGTGCATGTGCAGCCTGTAGCTGGGAGCAAGCTGGGAATCTGCATGGCTGCTGCTGTGCTAGGAGCTGTCTTTCTCTCCTGAAGCATTCCCCAAAACAAACTGAGCAGCTGGAGTCAGAGCCAAGCCTAAACATTATCTCTGGGTATGGAAATACGCAGCTCTGTATCAAGGGTAACAACCTGCCCCACCTCCACCTCAGAATGCTTTGTTCCATTTCCACAAAGTCTCTCCCCAGTGAAGGCTGTGACCAGCTTCCCTAGGAAAGTGCTGGCTGTGAGCTCCCATTTGCATAACCTTGCCATGGAAAATGGATTTGATGTTGTCAGATTTAATCCCAACAGGGACTTTTCCTTCAAAACTGAAATGAAATATGTCCCACTGCTTTCATCTTCTGGTTTCCATTCCATCCATAAGTGAATTTTAGGTTTTTAAGATGTTATTCTACAGCTTGTTCCACCATTCCTGTGCTTGTTGACAATCTGAAGCTGGAAATAATTAGTTTGAACTGTTTGCAGCTCTTTGCTTTTGGAAGAAGACTCTCACTAGACCCTCTTCAAACTTTAAGACTCTTTGAAACCACAGGTACTCTTTGTTTGTGAAGATCTCTCACAGGAAGACAAGGATCATTTCCATCCCTTCTGTATTAGTGGGAATGTTGCTGTGGTGTACAGTGGTGGGAGAATGCTGTACTCTATGTGCCTATTCCACTTTCCTTCCATCTGTCTATTCGTTCTAGTTCCATTAATACTAAAACTAAAATAATCAGTTTTAATTGTGTCTTTTATCTCTTGCATATCCGATCTCATGTAGGATTATTTAATAGACTTACTACAGCAGTACTTTTATTTTGAACTGCATTCTTCTCTGAAAGAACAGCAATTCTGAGCAGCTTTGCAAAATTTGTTTCTTGCAGTTAGCAATTAGATTATTTCCTGTTTGATAAGTCCCTAAAGTACCAAACAAAAGCCGGGTGCTAGGTGCAGCTCCTGGAACCTTTTGTTCCGCCCGGTTAGCTCTTGCCCAAGTCCAGCTTTAAGAGTACTTCTCTGTACCTCTCCTGGTCCCGTGAGTCTCAGCCCTGGCTGAAGCGTGGCAATGACAAAGAACAAAGGGAGGACTTTTGCGGGTAGAAACTCGGTTTATTGTTTCTGGAGCCGAGGTCCCCACAAAAGTGGGGTCCTGGGTGCAGAGCAGCACCTTTTAAATGGGGCTGGGGAAAGGGGAGGGGTACAGACAGAGGGCATAGGATAGGGTGGGAGAAACTGGGAACCTGGCCAATCAGCTCCCCTGGAATGTACCAGATACCTGGCTAGGGCTGCAGAGGGACTCCGAACCAACAAGGGACACAACTCTAGCCTAGGGAAAACCCGATTGAAACCCAAAACCACACCACAACACCAAACCCCAGAAATAATATGTAATTACACTTCTCTGAGACCAGGTCAGTGTGAAGATATGATTGTGATGAAATGTACCTTTCTTCTTAACTTGATAAAACTTTCTGTGTTGGCTATTGAGAGGTTAACATTAAGGATTAAGGGCTCTGTCATAATTTATTTCCTTTAAGTGCCTGAGCACCGTAAATGATGTGACAGATAAACATAGTCTCATCAGGTAGTGGCCTTATCTAAATCTGCTCCCTTTCAGCATTTAATTGTACCCAGCCTTCATTTTGCCTGTCTCCCCCTTAATTACATTCTGTAACACACAAATTTCTGTAGCTTCTTTAGAGGCTGGGAAATGAAAAGTCACTGCAAAGTCACCTCATCTGTGAGCAGACAATATGGGGTGAGACAGGAAACACAGGTCACTGCCTGTTGCTGTGTGTGCAGACAAGGTCTGATTTTTCTTTTGTCCAGTGGGAGCTGACACATATTTTTGCTAACTTTGGGGTATTTTTTCCTTTGCCCTGCTAACTCTAGTGAGAAGCTGCTGCAAATTGAGATTTTATTAGTTCAGGAGCTGTGTGAATCTTGCCATCATTTTCCGGGTATGAGGTAAAGGCAGCCCAGGACTGGTATGGTGACTTGCAGTTACCCTGTTTGCTTGGAAGTGTTAGAGTGTTTGATGTGGTTTTTATTTTTCTTTTCTTTCCTCCTCCTCCCTTCTTTCTCCCTCTTCCCCAGTATAGTAATGGTGCTAAGTTACCTGATCTATTTGCCAAACACTGTACTATGATGCTATGCCAAAAAGAAATCACTTCTAAGGTCTATTTTGAAATAGATATTAAATATTGTCTTGACTCCTTCCAATTAAATTGTTTGACAGCGTCACTGAGAACTCATAAAAGATCTGGTTTGTTTCTTCAACTCCTACAGTCATCATAACCTTCCATGGAGCTCTGAGTAATTCAGCCATGCCATTCTCATAAATATGGACATATTTTTTAATCAAAATCACTGTGACATACTGTTAATTCTCCTTCCTTCAGGTCATACAATATTCCAGGCCACAGCACTGAACATATTGAGCAATATCCTTGAAAATGCTTTCCATGTCTCTTTCATACACTTCTTTTTTTAAAAGGAAATTTATGGTTGGGCAGGAAAATGATGTGACAGAAACCACCACTCTGTGTAATGAATTCACTAAAATGGCACATACACAAAATAAAAATCCCTTTGAACTTGTCCTTCAAAGAAACCATAATTTAAGCATTTGGGAGATGAACTGATGTATTTTCTTAAATGCCAGGAGAACACCTGATACGTCTCTTCATATAGGCAGTGTAAGGTCTGCTCAACTCTGGTCAAATTGCACCCAGCTAGGCCAGCATCTCTAATGGTGTTTAGGGGCAGTGGACAACAGATCAACACACAGCTGAATTACATTCAGTGGTCTGTTGCTGGAGAGCTAAACTTCCATAAGCAGTGGAAATTACCACTCTCCACTGACTTCATCAAAATGCAAGAATTTATTTGAATGACAGGAAAAAAAGAATTAGCTTTTTTTTTTTTTTTTTTTTTTTTTTTTAAACCGTGATGTATGATGCCTTTCCTACTGAATGGAGTTGGGAAATATGTGAAGGATCAGGGAACACAAGATAGCGCTGTGATTAGCTAGGGGTCACTTACATAAAAACAGATTTTTAAAACATGACCTTCCATTTCTAACCCTGAACTCTTTGCTGCCAATTGGACTATCCTTTATTTTGGAGCATTTCAACAGACGTGTGCACAGGCACAAAAGCAGTCTTTGCCATTAATAATTTCCTCTTAGACTTTGGTTTTTGAGAAAGGGATGTTGCATGTAATTACTTATTTTTGCTGAAAAAGTTAAATAGGGGACTTAACATTCTTGTGCATTATTCAGCTGCCTGATACACAACATCTCTCTATTTTCAAGACAGCTTACTGTGCCAATTCTTTTTGATGCAGCCTTTATGAGTACAGAAAGCCCATACAGCAACACTTAACTTGTAAATGGAAACTTTTTGGAATAAGTTCTGTAAGTCTGACAATGACTGCATCGATCATAATACTAAGACAGGAGTCCAGTCGTTTAGATTCACATAAATGATGGGGAATGAGGCAGTGATGCGTAGGTAAGTTACATGCAGAAATATAGAGACAAGTTTTTCACTCGCTTCTCTTCAGGAGCAGGGCACAGCTATTTCCTTCACATGAATAACATGGGAAATGTATCTCCCAGTTACACACTACTGCATTTTTTGTTGCAGTGGCAATGATGTAACTGAGAGCTGAGAATGGTACAGTGTGCTTTGTCCAGCCATCTGCCAAATTTAATGAAGTGATAGGGGATCTTTTAAGCTGGATTTGGCCTGCATCATATGATTAAATAGGGGAAGTGCCCCTATTATGTGTTAGATGTGCTTTTGGGTAATGATCAGATTTGTGTGGTTGCATGAATTCAGGGTATTTTACCTTTCTTTCTCCATCAGAGCCAACAACTATTTAGTGCCCCTTAAATTTCGATGGCTATCTTTCATTTTGATGGCAAGAAGCGAGATTTCTGCACGTCTTACTAACTTTACTTAATATTCTTTGTCTTCTGACTTACGATTTCTATCATTTTGAAACAGCCTCTTTTGATTTCATAACAAAGAGTATTTGCTCCAGAAAACAAGAGTGCATGAAGATCTGTGCCTGTGCTAGCCACCTGGAACCAGTAGAAACAGGTTTCTCACTGGAATTTCCTCTTGCAATAGGCAAGTCAATACATTTAACCTGGATGTTGTTGCTCCAGAGGCTTGTGGAAAAGGTACAAAATTAACAATTTTTTCCACTTTTGTGTGACAGCTCAGAACCTCCCCTGGGCAGGGGGAGGTTCCTCTTTTAGCAATACTGGAAGAAAAGTGTGATGAAGGAAAACCTCAGCCACTAGGAAGAACATGCTGCATTGCATTATTATGATAACAGGGTCTGAAATCCTCAGCTGAGGTCATACCCCTCTTTTGGTAGGTGTTGTAGAAACACTGAGTAAGAGATACAGCCTTCATTGTTTCCTCTTTGACCAGGAGAGAAATGGATACTAAGGAAATGTGGATTCAAATCCAGATTCAATTTCATGCCAGATGCATGGCATACACACAGCTGAAAAAGATGAAAGCTTTTGTTTGTGTCAAATGGAAGCCTGACAAAGTGAGGAGCATTTCTTGTATGTCTTCTGCTGTCCATTGTGCTGTGTGGCCAGAAGTTAGTCCCTGCTGCCAAGGTGATGGCAGCACTACCATGGGAGAACTGACTGTGAGGAGAGCTCAGCACTTTTGCTGAATGAAGCAAGTTGCACTGCAAGCTCTCTTGGCAGCTCCATTTCATTACTTGAGGGAGGGACTGGGGGGTTTATTAACCAGGGGAAGATGATCTGGTGAGCACTGGTCATTGGGTTAATGGCAAACTCTGCTTGTGCAATACAGGAGTGCAACTGGTATGACTTGACTTCAGTGTCATGGAAACACTGCCGTGCAGTGTTGCTCGTTTTAGGTTACACTGCTGGTACAATTGGGTTTTTCATCATGTTTTGGGGGCTCAGTGTCTGAGCTCAGAGCTGTGTTGTGCTGTTTGAGCTGTCACTGCTGCTGCTAGCAGGCTTTTTCTTATCTCCATCTTGTCCAGAGCTGCACAAATGTCTCGGTTTGAAAAGACAGGTGTCTGTTAAGGAAAGCAGGAGCCTTCTCTGAAGTGGGAAATGTAAACCCCCTCCCTCTTAATTGTTATAATTTTGAAAATTAAGGGGCTCTCAGGCAAGGATATAGGAGCAGGAATAACAGTTCTTTATTCGGGAAGAGGAAAATGAAATAAAATAAAATAATAAAATGAACAATACATTACTACAAAACAACACTGACAGAGTCAGAATACGACCTGAAAGCCTGTTGGTAGCAGTCCAGCTGAAGTAGTAGCTGCTGAAGCAGTCCAGCTGAAGCAGTCCAGCTGAAGTAGTAGCTGCTGAACAACATCTGTTGCAATGACAGATGTAGTCCTGTTGTAGCAGTGATCCTGGAGAATGGTGGAGGTTTCCTCAGTGGGAAAACAGGCTGCTCCTCTGAGAAATCCAGTGGAGAAGGCTGTTTTTAGCGTCCCACAGCCTCAGGATATATCCATGAAGCAGTGTGTGGCTCCTCCCCCTTGGGCAGAGCATCTCCCATTGGGATGATGGAACTTTATCAGTCATGGAATGACAGTCAATGGCCCATTAACGGGAGATATTTCCCGGAGGGAGGATCGATTTTGGAAGAGATAAGAAAAAAAACCTGCCTAGTTAGATAAGAAAACTGCCTAATTAACATAACATTAACTGTCACACCTTTAACAGATGGCAAATAGAATAAACAAAGAAGCTCCAGACTAGATGGATTAGATATAATGTTTTTTCTGTTATTCAAGATGGTGAAAATGGTGATCTTGCACGGTATTTTCCTTTTTTATGTGGCAGTTTTAGCATAACTTTTTCCTCATATAACATAAGGGCTTTGCTGCAGGGTTTATCATTGTCCTCGCAAGGATAAAATACAGGTTCCTCTGGAGAAAGGACATAACAGCAGTGGGTGCTATTGGTATTTCTCAGGCCAATGACAAATTGGCAGTGTCAGCAGTGCCATAAAAAATAACATTTGAGGAGGAAGTAGTAGCCAGCAGCCATGGCATATTAGGTAGGGACAGGTTGGTGCTGAGCTGGTGCTCTGCAAAGTTTCATCTCTGCTTTGCTGGGAAGTTCCTAGTGGGAGAGGCAGCCAAGCCTACAGAGCATGTGGGCAGTGGCAGAGGCTGGTAAGATGCCTTTGGGTGAGCCAGTTCAAGCCTGGAAGCAGTGCAGTCGCCACTGAAGACTGCTATCACTAAAAAGTCCCGTGGGCAGACAGCACAATGCTGCATGAATGCTACAATAGCACTTCCAGGCTTGAGCTGACACACCATACAGCGGTTTGCAATCCCTTGCCTCCCAGCCCCTTGAGCTCCCAGAAATCTCTGTGAGACATAGCAGGTTTTCTCTGGGAGTCGATGTCTGGTATCGTGCAGCTGCAGGATAGGCAGCTATTGTGTCAATTCAACAAGGATGGGTGTTACTCTGTGCTATTTAGACGAAGGAAATAACCAACACTTTCCTAAAATTAGATATGGGAAGTGAAACTTGTGAAGCAAAACAAAATAATTTTAAAGTGCCTTGACAGATTTTGCATGTCTTAATAATGACAGGCTGAGCATCTCAGATGTGCACGATCAGGACAGGCTGAATCACAACGACAATTTTTTCACTTGGTAGGTAAGAGAAACACAAGCAGTTTTTAGGAAAAACAAGTGTCAGTGTACTCCTTTGCAATACCATTTTTCCACTGACAAAAATGTGCTTTTACCTTCGTGTCTCCCCCTGATTTTGAGCAACTGCATTTATATTGATGTAGTCTGAGTGATCTGCAAAAATTGTCCTGTGCTGGTGCCGTGGGAAGGATGGTGCATCCCCTGAGAATGTGCCCTGGGAGTGGTGTGGTGGAGAAGACAAAGCACTCTGGGGTGCCCCAGCACTCAGGCAGTGGGAAGGAAAGGGGACAGCAAAACTGATGACACAGGCACTATTGGGAGGCCTTGCCCACACACACACAAAAAGAGGTTATACTGTGCTGGTTACAGGGAGACAAGGATATGCCAGCCAAGACTCCTGGCAAGGATGAAACATAGTGAGCTGTCATGATTAATAATAAAGTTTAATCCAACATTGTGAGGCATAAAATATATTCAGAGCCCACCATGTTACTGACACTGGAAACTCCTGGCGGAAATGTGTTCAGAGTTGCCAGATAGCAGAGAACTGGGAGAAGCATAAACATTTCTGCACTCTACTTCCTGTGATGCAGGGCTTGAAGGCTGTGCTGATCTTGGACCCAGATTTTTGTATCTCCCAAGCATGTTGCCTGCAGGCACAAGGTGACAGACCTCCTGGGCTCAGCAGCTGGCTGCACTGCTGCCATCACTGGTCCTGTTGCAGCAGGAAAATCCCCAGAGCTGGAGGGGTTGAGGTTCATACACAGCTGATGCCCACTATGATATGAACTCTGAAAAACCCTTTTCCTTTTTTAAGATATTTTCTTTTCTCTTGACCTGGAACATTTTAGAACCTTGCAATGCGTTTGACCCCAGAGCTTTTCTTCCAGCAATTGGCTTAGTCTTAAACCCACAAAAGCTACAACGAAAGTAAGAAAGAATCTTTTTGTAAACAACTAATTTAATTGAAGTATTTGAGGTCTAGATTAGTGAATCAGAAACTAGTTTTTGCACCCAAAAGATACCAAATTTGCTGCCTTTTGCCTTCATGTAAAAAGAAATGACTCTGTACGGGCAGGAACCAGAAGAAAGGAAAATGGCTGCAAGACATGGTTATGGTTATGAACTCAGACACTGAAAGACTGGAGACTTTCTGTTAAATCTCTCTGAAACCAGTTTTTACTAACATTTTCCAAATTATCTGGCAGCAAAACATTTTCCTGTAGATATGACACTCCAAGGCATATGCTTTATCACAGACTGATAAAACGTATTTATTGTTCCATTTACCCATTCCCATCTTTATTGCTAATTGAATACTTTTCTATTCCCATTCTCCAAATAGACAGTTTGTGTTTGGGCCCATTACAGGTATCATAATCCCACCCTTCTGAAATGAGTGCATGTGAGCTCAGATGGTCTTACTTGAGATCTCCTGACCACAGATTCTGGCAGTAAATGGTTTATCAGAATTTTTTGCTACTGCAATTTTTTAACCTAATTTACTTAATTAAAAATGTACTTAATTTAATTTAAATATATTAGTTTACTTAATTTTATTTATTTTACTTAATTGTGTGATGTGTAGCCCGTAAGAATTTGAGTTGTGATGAACTCCTCTAAAAGCACTTAGATGGGTGTTTAAAGTAATCTTTGATATCAGATGGAGAATTTTGGCAGTAGGTTGTACCATATTTCATTTGTAGTGAAGCTTATAAAGTAAACTTCTCTCAGAAGAATTCTCATTACAGCTTATACCTACACCCAAGTTGCATGAAATAAGATGAAAAAGTGGAGAGTCTGATGTTAAAAGAAAAGCTCTGGAAAAATCTCCCCCATGAGTTGTCTATACCTAGCTATAAACCTGTACAGCTGATGATTCTGGTGGGGAGTTTTAGTTTGGTTGGGTTTTTTTGGTTTGTTTTTTTTTTCATTGAAAAATGTAGTTAGTGCATAAATTAGTTAGTGCATAAAATTTCCTACATTATACACCTTGTGATTCATTGTAAGTCACAAGAAAAGTCAGAGTTCTTTGGCATTCAAATAGTTGAGCACATAAACCCACGGTATTGTGACTTTTTCTTACCCCAAAGACTGAACAGTAGAACAGGCTTTTGTCTCCTCTGAAGTGCTTACATGTACTTGTGATACTTTGAGTGTGACATTGGAAAATAGATCTTTCTTAATCTGCATTCCTGAGAAAGGCATGTGTATATATGCTGAAGTCTCTTAGGAGAGAAAAGTTGCTTTCCAAGCACAGTCACATTTTAAAAAGTGGATACATCCAAATATTTTTATTTTTAACCATGATCAGATGTTTAAGGCTACCTTAGAGGAAGAACATTGTAAATAATTCCAGTTCAGGGCAAGATGAGTACAAATCAAGAGCTGAACTCAAAGTATTTGGAGGTTTCATTTAATTCCTACATTGTTAATTTAATTTAAAATTTGTTTCTACTAATTTTAGACATACCTGAAACTAAATTCCAACCCAGAGGATTTTTTACAAGGAGAAGATAAAGCTTTACAGTAGAAATTGTGGACAAGCATCTCTAAGATCCACTCACAGAGAAAGAACCATCCAAATGAGAGGTGGGGAAGCAGGAAAATACAACTCTGAGACATGCTTCTAGGATTGCCTCCATCTCAGATTTTTGTATCAAGGATAATCCCTTGGAGTGCTGCAAAAATTGGTTACTGTTGGTGAAATTTATATGACTGCATAATTGCCCAGTCTCACCGACCATAATAGAAATTAGACATTTAAATCCTTGAAGTGCTTCTGAGAAACTGATACTGAAATGTGAGCAAAGGTTAAAAGATCAGATCCTTTGCAAGTACTGAGCAGGCACAGTTCTGATGTCCACCAGCCGGAATCTCATGAGTAATATCCTGATTATTGTCACTCACATCAGCAGGTCCCCCAAAACCCTGCCCCTTACTCATGAAGACCGACGTGTGCTCTGTGCGCCTTCTGCTTGGGTCTGACGCTGCATTTCCCATTAAGAGTTTTTTGGCCAGAAAGAGCAAGTATGAAATTCAGAAAGGCTTATCAAACTCCGTGGGTGGCACCGAGGACTGAAACCTAGATCACTGCCGCACAGGTTGAGAAAAGGAACAGCTCTCTGTAACCTTTTGAACTTTCTGAGAAAGTCAAGTATTGCCTCACGGCCTAATGTTTCTGTTTGTCCTCTTGGTAGCTGTTTATATCCTTCTCTATGGAAAAAGCAATATGTTTCAATCTAGAGGACTTTTTATATGTGCTTCTGTGTAGCCCCAGTGCACAAATAAACTGTGTAGGTGCTTTGTGATCAGAATAATCTCACATGATCAGTCATACATTGTTCTCTTGTCAACAGGAGCCATCTAGGACTGGCCTTGTGTCCTGGACTGAATCCAGAATAAACAAGCACCCTGATGGAAATGCTCCATAAACACCCAGAATCTGGAGACATTCTTAACTTGCAGGATGCCAAGTTTTTTCTGGGAAGTAAAAAAACCCCAAACTATTTTATTTGACATAGGGCCATTTTTTTCCCTGGAATATTTAGATACAGAAAATTTCAAGCAAATGAATTTATAAAGAAAGTTTGGGAGTTGTGCACAAGTGTTTAAAAACTATTTTTTTTAAAAAACCCACCATTCTTTTCTCTGTACTGGATAAGGTCTACATAGGGCCAAATTTGTAGTAGCGCAAATGAAAAAATTTACTGGAGCTAATGAAGCTGCTACGCACTCTCTCATCCTTAGATATTACAGTCTCTTCACACTGCTCATAGCACTGTAGAAATTCATGATATTTGCAGTACACCCTCTTCCTCACAGCTTTTGAGAGGCACATTAACTCCTTGTCCCATGCAGCTGAATCAGAGTATTCCTCTTCCTGTCAGTCATGTTAATGGTAGATAAAGATGAAACTGCTCAGATGGCAGTTGTGCCCCAGGAAACTGATTTTTCATATGAAATTAATATGCAGTTTCAATTAAAAAAAAAAGCATTAATGCAATTGTGGGACTCCTACCTTGCAGGTAAGGGTCTGATAGAATTTTAAAGAAGATTGCTGCTTGTTGGGGTTTTTAGTGATTTTCAGGCTCCTAGTGGAGATGCTGAGTATCTTTTTTCTAAAAGATCTTTGCCCAGTATCTTCTTTCTAAAAGATCTTTCTTTTAGTCCCCCAGCCAGGGTTTCTAGGGCAGACTCAGAACCTCTGTAGGGCATTCATGTCAAATTGAACAGCAACACCAGAGCTGCACAGTGCACCATTGATAAGCATATTATAATCTGCACCTAAACCTGTAGGTTAATGACCCCCTGGAAAACAATGAAATACATTATTAAAAAGATTATAAATACAGAGGCAAGCTGAAGCTGTAAGAACACCTGCATCCTTTGGTGCTGACCTAGAGAAGAATTATCTTGACATTACAGGAATTAGTATTTAGCCCTTCATTTTTTTTTCTGTAATAGTGCACATGGCATTTCTTATAATCTTTGTGCTTCTACCAATGCTTTGCTCTAGATAGTGCCAGCATTTAAGAGCATGGGTTCATATCAGACAAAGGGATCTCTAACTACTCCCCAGTATTATCCCATTTATGAAAATTGCTGCTCCTCCTTTAAATCAGTACAAGAATACTTCCTCTGAGAAAAAAATTTCCATTCTTAAACTGCCCAAGGGAAGAATTAGAGCAAAAAGTATATACATCACAACAGGATGTACTCCAGTGTGTTACTGCTATTTCAGTATGCAGACCTTTATCTCCATTACTGCCTTTCACTCTTCACTGTTCATTATGTTTACCCTTCCAATGAAGCTTCAAGGCATCTCCACACTCTCTCTGCAGCTGGGAAAGAAGAAATGCTGCCAGAGTATTAGATTAGTGTGTCGAAGGGGGAATTCTCCTAGTTTGGGTTATGCCCTTAGCAAGCTGTGTCCCAACATCTGTGTGTTACTATACTGCAAAGTCTGTCATTCTACCCTTAAGAAAACCTCCCAGCTGCCCTGAAAATCTGCTGGTCTTTTATTAAAAAGTAATTGTTGAAGTATTTGCATGTGTTACACAGGGGCCAAGAGAGCACCAGCAGAGTAGCAGAAAAGGAAAAGAAACAAGAGCATTGCACCCTTCCCTTGTTTCCTTCTTTCTGAACTCTGTCTGTAGATGAAAAAGGAGCATCCAAGACTAAAATGATTACATCAGATTCTGGTCTGAAAAAACAGTGTGGGTTAAGGCAGTTGTGGTGCCACACAAGCAATGGCAATTTCTATGCAATGTGGACAATTGCAAGTGTGAGCCATTTTGTCTTCTCCCTTTCCTCTGCCCACATAAATACATAGCTGGATTAGGTACAAAGGCATAAGGAAGATGGAAAGATGGGAGAAAGAATGGAAAGATGGGAGTGTACGATTGCCTGATTTCTCAGAGAAAGGATGGAGTGTATGATTGCTATCATTTTCTCAGAGAAAGGATGTAAAGATGGGAGTGTATGATTTCCTGATTTTTAGATGACTGTGGTACTTCCAACATTTGCTTTTTGCAGAAAATTAATTTACTTTTTTCAGTCTTGAGTTTGGAGGCAGGTAGGGGAAGATCCTTTAGGAAGTCTCAGGCTGAGTTTCCCTTGCTGTTTGCAACGAGGGCTGGCAAGTGTTGTTGCGGTGTGTATTTTTTGTTTTACCTTGGTTGCAGTAGTTAGCTTGGTACCCCCCCCATTTTAATAAATTGTTCCTTCTTCCCTATGTTCTCGGTTTTACCCTACATGTTAATCCTCCCTTAAAGTCCAGACCTGTCCCCTTGTTCCCTGTCCCTCCTTCCAACATGTCACTCCCTTTCCATGCCTGCCCTTTCTTCCAGAACCTACCCTGCCATTTATGTATCTTTAAGATCCCATTGGTTTGTTTAAGTTGTTCCCTGCCCTTGTAATCCGTCATTGGTTTCTGTATTGTAGTCCGCCGCCTATGTTCCTCCCCTAGCTTCTCCTTATTGGTTGTGTATTATATCCTCTCATTATACCCTCCCCTATTTATAAGTTCCTGTACACCTTGGTTGAGAGGCTTTTGGCTGGGGCTCTTGTCTCTGGCCATTTGCCTGATGTCCTGTCCCTGACCCCTTCAGGGGAATAAAGTACTCTGGAACCCATACAGGAGGTCTCTCCCTACTTCCTTGCCTCTGACCCTTGGCGCAGTCCCCATTCTCTCAACGCAGTGTGCCGCCCGGTGCCGTGGAGCGGGCCCTGTGACTCGCTGAGGTGCCAGCTGAGAGCTAGCCCGGGACCGCGCACCACAGCAAAGTGTGCCGTGCACCAGGGTGGGGCCAGGTGTCAGCCTGGAGGCTGATGGCACATCGCTAAAGCAACCCGCGGGACCAGAGCAGGCAACTCAGCCATTCCCTGTTCCCATGCTGGCCGTCAATTGCAAAGACATATCTGGCATGGGTTGCATGCAGATTAGATGCAATAACAACCCAGAGCACAATATGTTAGAGCTGACTCCAAATGTTTTTAGGCAGGGTTGGAGAGTGCTGCTTTATACGCAGGTTTGGCTGGGCCTGAAATGCTGTGTTTATAAATTGGAGGCAAACCAGAGAAAAGAAACACAGAACTCCGAAGCAAGGAAATTAGAAGCAATGATACATAACAATCATAGAACATTTAGGGTGGAAAAGGCCTCTACGGTTATCGAGGCCAACTTTTAACCTAGCAATGCCAAGTCCCTCACTAAACCATGTCCTCAAGTGCCTCACCTACACTTGAATTAAATACCTCAGGGATGGTGGCTCAGCTTGTCACTGGAACCTGGCCCTCAACCTTGGAAACCTGATCCAGTGCTTGACAACTCTTTTGGTAAAGAAATTTTTTGTAATAGCCAATCCAAACCTCTAATGTTGCAACTTAAGGCCATTTCCTCTTTCAGAGATGAGAGATCAAGAGAAGACAACGGTACACATTTTCTGAGATAAAGAGGGTAAGAGGAATGAATTCTGTGGGTTTCAAGGAGATTTTGAAAGCAAGAAAGAATGGTGTGTTAGAAGGATAATTCTGTTCAGGAACTGAAAGGCTAGACACAAAAATTAAAGCGTCCAAACCAGAAGTTAATCCAAGTCCAGAGATATCTCTTACATCTCTGAGATTTCCTGGGGAAACTTTCTTTGCTCAAGTAATTTAGGATGAAACCAGCATGGCCATTGGGAACATATATGTGGCAAGGATGCCCTTGAGAAAGCAGGAATATCAGGGGTGACCAGTCTCTGCACCTGTGCTTAAGTTGCTGCTAAAAATTCAAGCAAGACTACCTTGCCACATCACATAACTGGCTGCAGGGAAGCCCAGCTAGCCCAGTGGACCTGGGTTAACCCAAGGAGTAAGGGAATCAAAGCCACCAGCGCTGATCAGATCAAGCTGGCTGGGCCCATCCAAGGCCATCTATTTTCTGTGGAAAACTCCCAGGTGTCTGTCACCCCACACCCCAAGCTCCCTGAGCAAAGTCCTGGATATCCTTATGTTCTAACTACTCAAAAGTTTTGTCATGTGGATTGTAGGATGAAAAGCATTGTCTGACTTTTATGTCTCTCATGGCTCTGTTTCCTCCATCTGAAAACAATGATGAATCCAGTAATAAGTCAAGGGTGAGTGAGAGGGTGAAATGAAAACAGTATCTTTGCCTTGAGCCTTGTCCCTTTTGTAAAAGAGTATTCATGCTAAAGGCTTATTAGATGCCAGATGTACCCAAGACTCTAATGTATGTTTATTTATAGTGACATAACATTAAGACAGCATTGAACTGAATCAATGGGAAAATTTAAATATTATCTGAAAAAGAAGAAAAATGACAGTGCAGTGATGTTGAGAACTGACATGCATGCAAACACAAACAGATTTAGAGGTGGCATTTTTACTTCCATCAGATCACTTTTTTGTTTTGCTTGGGGACTTTAACCCAGCAAACTTCCTAAGTACCTTCTCGCACTTACAAATAATCAAAATAGTTATAATATTATGTAACTGTGGTTCTTTTCATTAAAGTCCTCATTGTAAAACCTGATCCTTCAACAAAATTTATGGCCAAGTATATGGGTTCTGTGAAGACAGAGAGACAAAGTCCATGTTCTGACTTTCTGGGAGCTGCATTGCCTGGTGGACTGCAGCTGCTCTTTCAACTTTCCCAGCCTCCCACACAGACCACCCTAATTCTCTGAGCTTCTTCCTGCTCTTTCTGCTGGGTCCTTCCCCTATGCATCCTTGAGATGTCATCCTGACATGATTCACACAGCTCATACACATGCAGGAGATGAAAGAAGGTTCCTGGAGACAAAGATAAGGAAAATCAAGACTTAAAGCTATGCTTTTGGTTTTGCTATCTTGGCTTGCTTTTGTATTGATTGACAAATATATCCGTAGAGCATCAATCTCTAAAATTTAATTTTATATTTTATATAAGCTGATAGATATAGACAGAGATATATAATAGAGATAATAATCTAACATTCCCGTCTCAGAGCACTTTCTACCTGTCAGCATAACCCTGTTTATAGAAGTCATCCAGCAGAATGATATTACTTTAAATCCCTATGTACATACATGATTCTTCAGGGTTTGAGGACAGAGTGACAGCTGCCAAATTCTGAGGGTTCATCCAATTTTGTATCAGCTGAGAGATTAGCACTTGCCTTCCTGGTGAAACTGAGGATATCACCTGCCCAGCTGAGAGACCCAGCAGACCAGAGTGTGCAGTCTTAAAGATGAGCTTTTGAACACTATAGCAGAGCAAGAGCTGGGTTGTTGAGAACTGGTCCATACTGAGTGCCACCAAATAGATGACCGCATCCTGCCCTGTCTCCAGTGAGATCGTGAAAAGAAGGTATAGAAACCCCCCAGGGCAGATGGAGAAAAATCAGTCCTGAAAGCCTTCTAATCTTAACAGAGGCTGATCAGGTCTGAGATGTGAGAAGACACAGCTCTTCTGTAAAGTATTTTTTATTTGAATATTTCACATTCTTGCTAGTGTTTAAAGACCCACCTATTTTCTGAATCTTGGTAAGTGCAAAACCTTTGTTTTGGAAAACTGTCCCTCTCCCAAAAACTAAGCTTCCATTATGCATAACTGCAGCAGGGGATCCAGGAATGGGTCTTAAAAATAGGATCTCCTGGAATCTGACAACTGATTGAGCTCTCAGCTGCCTGGTGGGCCGTTTTTTACATCACTTCACTGAGCTTTGCTCCACTCCACTTCACTTCACTGTACGCAATTAACCTAATTCACCATTATTTAGTGGAAGTTAATTAACTTTAGCAAAATATGTTATGGGACCTTAAGATTTTTTGATTCATGAATTTGCTAATGTATTGATCTGGAAACTATCAGGGACTAATCTGTTTTATAATTTAACCACACTACAGACTATGTTCATTAGCAAAAAAAATATAGTTATCTATTATTTTTCTGTTTACAGAAGATGACAAAATAAATAAGCAAGCAAATTCCATCCTTCAGATGTTTTCCTAGCTGTTGCTTATGCAGAGGAAAGGAGATCGGAGAAGGGGAGGAGGAGCAAGATAAAGGAGGGGAAGACTGTGAAGAGGAAGAACATTTTGCTCTAATTTGTAGGACTTACAGAATGACCTTATGTCAAAATTTCAAATGTAAGGCCAAATTTGTTTCTGGTGCTGCTTCATCAGCCTCTCTGAAGTGCTGCCAGAAAGGACTTTAGCCTAGTGTTACGTGGCAGGACAGTGGGAAGCTTATTCTTCCACAGAGAAACATGTGAAAGTAAAGGCTTACCCAGGAGCCATAAATCTAGTTTTCATAGAGGATAAAAGATAAAATGCCACATGAGCAGCCCTACCCTGCCTGTGTATGTAGCCCCATGGCTGTTCCCCTGCAGCCTGAGCACCCCTGGCTTGGCAAACTGCACGGATACGACCGAGCCCTCGTCACAGCTGGGCCAGACAAGGCTTTGCTGGCAGCTGGCAGTGCCCACAGCACACAGAGGAGCTGGTTCTTCCCACAGGCCTTTGCCTCCCACGGTCCAGCAGCTGCTGCATCCTCTGCCTCTCCAGCCAGCTTGTGGAAAGGTCAGCACAGATCCCAGCAAGGATGTTCCCTCCATCTGTGCCTCTCCGGGTGTGGGAGGGATGCACTGACCACTGACAGCTGAGAAACACATCCAGCAACAACCTTTGCTACAAACAGGCACTCAGTTTGCCATTGTGCTCTATGTGTTCTTTTAAAAGCCTTGAATTTAAAGCTGTTTGTTAAGAAGCAATGACAAACCATAGAACTTGACAAGTGGCAAAAATGCTGGAAAAATGGCACCACATTTTGTAAAAGTGTTGCAAAATTCAAAAATCTTTGTCCAGTTCTGCTGAAAAAAAATCCATATTCCTTTAAGAATATGTTAATTAGAGAATGATTTCTGTTTTACAGGATTTGGAATGAATTTTAAAAAACCCTGTACAAAGACACAGCTATTTAGGACTTTCTTGACTTTGAAGAGCAAAGGCATCCCCTCTCTGTTGTATTTTGTAGGACTTTACTGAAAGGTTGCTAAGGTTATAGTAGCAGTGAATTACTATAAAGTCAAAATTGTGTTGTTCACATGCCTGCCTCAGGCCCTGTGGTTTGCTTCACTTGTTCCAGCTCCTGAATAAAGACTGCTACTTGCAAAATGTGCTATTATTAACCACATTTCTCCCTAGTGCAATGACTTCTGCAATAAGAAGTGACCCCTTGGCATATGACCTGAAAAAATGTACATAAGCTTTATCTATAAACTTCCAGAGTGTTTTTTATGAAGTTTTCATTAAACTAGACAATAAAAGAAACCATCACCAATGGAATAAGCAAACTCTTCATCTAGTGCCAACAGAATTATTACCAGGTCTTTTTATTGAAAAAAAGAATGAGATTCTTTGTTGAAATACAAACAAGGTTGCTTCTTAGATGTAGGCTGGCAAGTGGCAAATTAAAGAGTTCAAATCAAACCCCATTTGTATAATAACAAACCTCAGAAGGATTCTTCTTCTTCTTTTGACTCCTATTTCAGCTTTCTTATATTTGTCTCTTAAATACTCAAATTTAGATTTAATATGGCATTTCCAAATAATGTAAACGGAGCAGTACAAGTTTTTGGTTTTTGGGTTTTGTTTTGTTTTTAACTGCCAGAACAATCACATACCCTTTGTATTATAAAATGCCATCTTCATGTTTTAGGGCTATACTCTGACAATCATGATTACTCACTCACTAAAAATTGTAAGAGTTCAGTTTCTGAACTGGTGTGGGGAATATCCAGTTAACTACTGACAAGACCCAGCACAGGTTCAGCTGCCAGGACTCAATAAAGCAACATTGTTTGACAGAAAAGATGGTGTATCTGTAATGCTTCCACATATCTCTTTTGATATATATATACATATCTGTTTTATGTTACAAGAATGATGATTAAAATATAAGAGCACTTAATGCATAAAAATATACCAAAGCTTGCACATGAAGCTTATTGTTTCAGACTACTATAACTGGACTGCAGATGTAATCCTGGATGTAGGATTTAAGATCAGGATATGAAGTATTTTCAGAGAGACATTGACTTTGAAAAACTAGGAAAGATGGATTCGTCTCACAGGTAGTGAAAATGCTGTGGGAATTATGATATGAGTCATGATCCTTCCTTAAAACTATAACTTCTGCAGGCTTGTGAATGAGGTTGGATCTTCATTGACATTTTCTTCAAATCCTTCTCCCCTCTGGATCATTAGAGGAGTGTGAAGACCCTTGGTACTAGAGAACAAAGGTTTTCCATGTAAAGGCATGCAAAAGCAGATGAAAAATCAACCAGATCAATGTTATAAAAAAAAAAGTGGGTGTTATTAAATATTAGTGGCTGTTTTCCTATGCAATTCAGCTTTGCAGTCCAGCAAACAGGGTCATTTGCAAACCAGCAAGTTTATTGTATCATGTGCTGTTTCTTGCTAGGTTAATCAGTACTCTTTAGATGAGGGGAGCATTGCAGCGTTATTTTAGTTTTACACATGTAGAAAAAGAAAACACAATTAAAGCTGCCACCATATATACTTTGGAGCCAGGAAATTTCTCTTCAACTGTTACTCAATGAATGGCATTATTCAATATGTTCAATCCTTCAGAGATTAAGAATAATTAGCTAATAAGATATGCCTTAGTGCATCTGTAACATCTACAGTTTCCTGGTTACAGAAATGCGTTTGTCACAGCGAGCACAGGGAGGAAACAGGCAACCATTCCCCAACCGAAAACCTGAAAAAAGCAGGGACCTCTCAAAGGAGGCTGGGCAGGGAGGGAGACAGCTCTACACGCTGCGGAAAAAAACAGAGTTTATTTTTTGAAAAAAATCCTTAGAAACCTGAGACTTTAAAGAACAAAAGCAGAAAAACTCAAATCCAACAAAACCAAATACTTGTAGTTCTTCAAAGATGCAGGCTCAAAAGAAACCACCTCGAAAGCAGAGGAGTCCGCTAGGCTCTTTGCTGCTCTCAGCATCCGTGTAAGTAAGTCTCTCCACAATTATCAGCTGAGTCTATTTCAGCACAATGGATTTAATTGTGCTTTGACGCTGAGAGGGAGGGAGGGAGATGAGAGGCAGCCTCGAGGAAGAGATTTATCCCGGCCTGTCAGGCAGTTTGATAAGGGATGTGGACTCTGCGATGTCTCACAATGGCTTTTTTATTTGTTTGCTTGATACTGGGCTGTTTCAGAAACGCACACAGCTGAGCTGACAGGAGATGCAAACAGAGCACACTCGTTTGGGAATTACGGGGGTGGTGGTACACAGGAAAATAGCCTCAGTCTTCTTCACAGGAAAGTCAGCTGATAAACTGATCTAAAGACAACGTATCTTCCTTCCTGCAAAATGCAATAACAGGCAGATCTTGTGACCCCGATGACCTTCTGCTGAGTTTACTCCCAACCAGGGAGGGAATGGGGGAAGCTTTGCTTGGCAGATGCAGCGCACATCTCCTGTGTGAATCATGTGGCTATGCTTAAAGCGAGAGCCAGCAATACCAGCATAGTGGGCCACATATCTTTCAAAGCAAGCGAGCTCACAAAGAAGTCCCCTGCTCGCGGAGATAAGCCGCAGCAGCCCTTCCATTAAACATCCGCTATGTACTTCCCGTCGGAGCCGCGGGCTGGCCCAGGGGACGGCCGGCTGACGACAGCCAGCAGACGCTCTCTCTCATGGCTTCTCGTTTGTCTATTTAGGACAGATTTTCTGCGCAGCACTCAGCAGACGGCAAAGAGAAAAACACCATTTATGTCACCCTATTAAATACACACATCTTTTGCAGCCCTGCATCATGCTGCAGCCTTTCTCATCCCTCTCTTGGCTCTGCGCAACAGAGTAAACATCATAAAGAACATAAAAAGGAGTTTTCTTGAATTTTCCCTGACCTTCCCTGGCAACAGAAAGCTTTAGCGGGGTGAGGTTTTTTCCCCCTCGAGAAAACATGCCTCCCACCCTACTTCCTCCTCAAATAAATTTGACGAAAACCTAGAGTCTTATGCTTGAGGGTCATGCTCAGGGGTCCTTCCAGGAAACTGCATTCAGAAGAGTTAATGCAGCAGCTCACTTGCCTGCTTTGAATCATACTGTGTCTGCACTCACTTTTCCTCCCCTCGAATTATGTTTGTTTTGTGGCACCCAGATTGTTACAGCTCACTCCTGCTGCACAGGCTGATAGCAGTAAGCCAGCGTCAGGCCAGGCTTAGTACTGTATACCCACCCTATTGCTTCTAAAAGCTGCATACCCTTCTCTAAACTATCCAAGAGTGCTTCCACTTAGTCCTTTCAGCATTTNTATTTTCTGTGGAAAACTCCCAGGTGTCTGTCACCCCACACCCCAAGCTCCCTGAGCAAAGTCCTGGATATCCTTATGTTCTAACTACTCAAAAGTTTTGTCATGTGGATTGTAGGATGAAAAGCATTGTCTGACTTTTATGTCTCTCATGGCTCTGTTTCCTCCATCTGAAAACAATGATGAATCCAGTAATAAGTCAAGGGTGAGTGAGAGGGTGAAATGAAAACAGTATCTTTGCCTTGAGCCTTGTCCCTTTTGTAAAAGAGTATTCATGCTAAAGGCTTATTAGATGCCAGATGTACCCAAGACTCTAATGTATGTTTATTTATAGTGACATAACATTAAGACAGCATTGAACTGAATCAATGGGAAAATTTAAATATTATCTGAAAAAGAAGAAAAATGACAGTGCAGTGATGTTGAGAACTGACATGCATGCAAACACAAACAGATTTAGAGGTGGCATTTTTACTTCCATCAGATCACTTTTTTGTTTTGCTTGGGGACTTTAACCCAGCAAACTTCCTAAGTACCTTCTCGCACTTACAAATAATCAAAATAGTTATAATATTATGTAACTGTGGTTCTTTTCATTAAAGTCCTCATTGTAAAACCTGATCCTTCAACAAAATTTATGGCCAAGTATATGGGTTCTGTGAAGACAGAGAGACAAAGTCCATGTTCTGACTTTCTGGGAGCTGCATTGCCTGGTGGACTGCAGCTGCTCTTTCAACTTTCCCAGCCTCCCACACAGACCACCCTAATTCTCTGAGCTTCTTCCTGCTCTTTCTGCTGGGTCCTTCCCCTATGCATCCTTGAGATGTCATCCTGACATGATTCACACAGCTCATACACATGCAGGAGATGAAAGAAGGTTCCTGGAGACAAAGATAAGGAAAATCAAGACTTAAAGCTATGCTTTTGGTTTTGCTATCTTGGCTTGCTTTTGTATTGATTGACAAATATATCCGTAGAGCATCAATCTCTAAAATTTAATTTTATATTTTATATAAGCTGATAGATATAGACAGAGATATATAATAGAGATAATAATCTAACATTCCCGTCTCAGAGCACTTTCTACCTGTCAGCATAACCCTGTTTATAGAAGTCATCCAGCAGAATGATATTACTTTAAATCCCTATGTACATACATGATTCTTCAGGGTTTGAGGACAGAGTGACAGCTGCCAAATTCTGAGGGTTCATCCAATTTTGTATCAGCTGAGAGATTAGCACTTGCCTTCCTGGTGAAACTGAGGATATCACCTGCCCAGCTGAGAGACCCAGCAGACCAGAGTGTGCAGTCTTAAAGATGAGCTTTTGAACACTATAGCAGAGCAAGAGCTGGGTTGTTGAGAACTGGTCCATACTGAGTGCCACCAAATAGATGACCGCATCCTGCCCTGTCTCCAGTGAGATCGTGAAAAGAAGGTATAGAAACCCCCCAGGGCAGATGGAGAAAAATCAGTCCTGAAAGCCTTCTAATCTTAACAGAGGCTGATCAGGTCTGAGATGTGAGAAGACACAGCTCTTCTGTAAAGTATTTTTTATTTGAATATTTCACATTCTTGCTAGTGTTTAAAGACCCACCTATTTTCTGAATCTTGGTAAGTGCAAAACCTTTGTTTTGGAAAACTGTCCCTCTCCCAAAAACTAAGCTTCCATTATGCATAACTGCAGCAGGGGATCCAGGAATGGGTCTTAAAAATAGGATCTCCTGGAATCTGACAACTGATTGAGCTCTCAGCTGCCTGGTGGGCCGTTTTTTACATCACTTCACTGAGCTTTGCTCCACTCCACTTCACTTCACTGTACGCAATTAACCTAATTCACCATTATTTAGTGGAAGTTAATTAACTTTAGCAAAATATGTTATGGGACCTTAAGATTTTTTGATTCATGAATTTGCTAATGTATTGATCTGGAAACTATCAGGGACTAATCTGTTTTATAATTTAACCACACTACAGACTATGTTCATTAGCAAAAAAAATATAGTTATCTATTATTTTTCTGTTTACAGAAGATGACAAAATAAATAAGCAAGCAAATTCCATCCTTCAGATGTTTTCCTAGCTGTTGCTTATGCAGAGGAAAGGAGATCGGAGAAGGGGAGGAGGAGCAAGATAAAGGAGGGGAAGACTGTGAAGAGGAAGAACATTTTGCTCTAATTTGTAGGACTTACAGAATGACCTTATGTCAAAATTTCAAATGTAAGGCCAAATTTGTTTCTGGTGCTGCTTCATCAGCCTCTCTGAAGTGCTGCCAGAAAGGACTTTAGCCTAGTGTTACGTGGCAGGACAGTGGGAAGCTTATTCTTCCACAGAGAAACATGTGAAAGTAAAGGCTTACCCAGGAGCCATAAATCTAGTTTTCATAGAGGATAAAAGATAAAATGCCACATGAGCAGCCCTACCCTGCCTGTGTATGTAGCCCCATGGCTGTTCCCCTGCAGCCTGAGCACCCCTGGCTTGGCAAACTGCACGGATACGACCGAGCCCTCGTCACAGCTGGGCCAGACAAGGCTTTGCTGGCAGCTGGCAGTGCCCACAGCACACAGAGGAGCTGGTTCTTCCCACAGGCCTTTGCCTCCCACGGTCCAGCAGCTGCTGCATCCTCTGCCTCTCCAGCCAGCTTGTGGAAAGGTCAGCACAGATCCCAGCAAGGATGTTCCCTCCATCTGTGCCTCTCCGGGTGTGGGAGGGATGCACTGACCACTGACAGCTGAGAAACACATCCAGCAACAACCTTTGCTACAAACAGGCACTCAGTTTGCCATTGTGCTCTATGTGTTCTTTTAAAAGCCTTGAATTTAAAGCTGTTTGTTAAGAAGCAATGACAAACCATAGAACTTGACAAGTGGCAAAAATGCTGGAAAAATGGCACCACATTTTGTAAAAGTGTTGCAAAATTCAAAAATCTTTGTCCAGTTCTGCTGAAAAAAAATCCATATTCCTTTAAGAATATGTTAATTAGAGAATGATTTCTGTTTTACAGGATTTGGAATGAATTTTAAAAAACCCTGTACAAAGACACAGCTATTTAGGACTTTCTTGACTTTGAAGAGCAAAGGCATCCCCTCTCTGTTGTATTTTGTAGGACTTTACTGAAAGGTTGCTAAGGTTATAGTAGCAGTGAATTACTATAAAGTCAAAATTGTGTTGTTCACATGCCTGCCTCAGGCCCTGTGGTTTGCTTCACTTGTTCCAGCTCCTGAATAAAGACTGCTACTTGCAAAATGTGCTATTATTAACCACATTTCTCCCTAGTGCAATGACTTCTGCAATAAGAAGTGACCCCTTGGCATATGACCTGAAAAAATGTACATAAGCTTTATCTATAAACTTCCAGAGTGTTTTTTATGAAGTTTTCATTAAACTAGACAATAAAAGAAACCATCACCAATGGAATAAGCAAACTCTTCATCTAGTGCCAACAGAATTATTACCAGGTCTTTTTATTGAAAAAAAGAATGAGATTCTTTGTTGAAATACAAACAAGGTTGCTTCTTAGATGTAGGCTGGCAAGTGGCAAATTAAAGAGTTCAAATCAAACCCCATTTGTATAATAACAAACCTCAGAAGGATTCTTCTTCTTCTTTTGACTCCTATTTCAGCTTTCTTATATTTGTCTCTTAAATACTCAAATTTAGATTTAATATGGCATTTCCAAATAATGTAAACGGAGCAGTACAAGTTTTTGGTTTTTGGGTTTTGTTTTGTTTTTAACTGCCAGAACAATCACATACCCTTTGTATTATAAAATGCCATCTTCATGTTTTAGGGCTATACTCTGACAATCATGATTACTCACTCACTAAAAATTGTAAGAGTTCAGTTTCTGAACTGGTGTGGGGAATATCCAGTTAACTACTGACAAGACCCAGCACAGGTTCAGCTGCCAGGACTCAATAAAGCAACATTGTTTGACAGAAAAGATGGTGTATCTGTAATGCTTCCACATATCTCTTTTGATATATATATACATATCTGTTTTATGTTACAAGAATGATGATTAAAATATAAGAGCACTTAATGCATAAAAATATACCAAAGCTTGCACATGAAGCTTATTGTTTCAGACTACTATAACTGGACTGCAGATGTAATCCTGGATGTAGGATTTAAGATCAGGATATGAAGTATTTTCAGAGAGACATTGACTTTGAAAAACTAGGAAAGATGGATTCGTCTCACAGGTAGTGAAAATGCTGTGGGAATTATGATATGAGTCATGATCCTTCCTTAAAACTATAACTTCTGCAGGCTTGTGAATGAGGTTGGATCTTCATTGACATTTTCTTCAAATCCTTCTCCCCTCTGGATCATTAGAGGAGTGTGAAGACCCTTGGTACTAGAGAACAAAGGTTTTCCATGTAAAGGCATGCAAAAGCAGATGAAAAATCAACCAGATCAATGTTATAAAAAAAAAAGTGGGTGTTATTAAATATTAGTGGCTGTTTTCCTATGCAATTCAGCTTTGCAGTCCAGCAAACAGGGTCATTTGCAAACCAGCAAGTTTATTGTATCATGTGCTGTTTCTTGCTAGGTTAATCAGTACTCTTTAGATGAGGGGAGCATTGCAGCGTTATTTTAGTTTTACACATGTAGAAAAAGAAAACACAATTAAAGCTGCCACCATATATACTTTGGAGCCAGGAAATTTCTCTTCAACTGTTACTCAATGAATGGCATTATTCAATATGTTCAATCCTTCAGAGATTAAGAATAATTAGCTAATAAGATATGCCTTAGTGCATCTGTAACATCTACAGTTTCCTGGTTACAGAAATGCGTTTGTCACAGCGAGCACAGGGAGGAAACAGGCAACCATTCCCCAACCGAAAACCTGAAAAAAGCAGGGACCTCTCAAAGGAGGCTGGGCAGGGAGGGAGACAGCTCTACACGCTGCGGAAAAAAACAGAGTTTATTTTTTGAAAAAAATCCTTAGAAACCTGAGACTTTAAAGAACAAAAGCAGAAAAACTCAAATCCAACAAAACCAAATACTTGTAGTTCTTCAAAGATGCAGGCTCAAAAGAAACCACCTCGAAAGCAGAGGAGTCCGCTAGGCTCTTTGCTGCTCTCAGCATCCGTGTAAGTAAGTCTCTCCACAATTATCAGCTGAGTCTATTTCAGCACAATGGATTTAATTGTGCTTTGACGCTGAGAGGGAGGGAGGGAGATGAGAGGCAGCCTCGAGGAAGAGATTTATCCCGGCCTGTCAGGCAGTTTGATAAGGGATGTGGACTCTGCGATGTCTCACAATGGCTTTTTTATTTGTTTGCTTGATACTGGGCTGTTTCAGAAACGCACACAGCTGAGCTGACAGGAGATGCAAACAGAGCACACTCGTTTGGGAATTACGGGGGTGGTGGTACACAGGAAAATAGCCTCAGTCTTCTTCACAGGAAAGTCAGCTGATAAACTGATCTAAAGACAACGTATCTTCCTTCCTGCAAAATGCAATAACAGGCAGATCTTGTGACCCCGATGACCTTCTGCTGAGTTTACTCCCAACCAGGGAGGGAATGGGGGAAGCTTTGCTTGGCAGATGCAGCGCACATCTCCTGTGTGAATCATGTGGCTATGCTTAAAGCGAGAGCCAGCAATACCAGCATAGTGGGCCACATATCTTTCAAAGCAAGCGAGCTCACAAAGAAGTCCCCTGCTCGCGGAGATAAGCCGCAGCAGCCCTTCCATTAAACATCCGCTATGTACTTCCCGTCGGAGCCGCGGGCTGGCCCAGGGGACGGCCGGCTGACGACAGCCAGCAGACGCTCTCTCTCATGGCTTCTCGTTTGTCTATTTAGGACAGATTTTCTGCGCAGCACTCAGCAGACGGCAAAGAGAAAAACACCATTTATGTCACCCTATTAAATACACACATCTTTTGCAGCCCTGCA
This sequence comes from Irena cyanogastra, assembly GCA_013397155.1. Taxonomy (NCBI): domain Eukaryota; kingdom Metazoa; phylum Chordata; class Aves; order Passeriformes; family Irenidae; genus Irena; species Irena cyanogastra. The sequence continues at coordinate 28,381 of VWZV01004664.1, forward strand.
TCATGCTGCAGCCTTTCTCATCCCTCTCTTGGCTCTGCGCAACAGAGTAAACATCATAAAGAACATAAAAAGGAGTTTTCTTGAATTTTCCCTGACCTTCCCTGGCAACAGAAAGCTTTAGCGGGGTGAGGTTTTTTCCCCCTCGAGAAAACATGCCTCCCACCCTACTTCCTCCTCAAATAAATTTGACGAAAACCTAGAGTCTTATGCTTGAGGGTCATGCTCAGGGGTCCTTCCAGGAAACTGCATTCAGAAGAGTTAATGCAGCAGCTCACTTGCCTGCTTTGAATCATACTGTGTCTGCACTCACTTTTCCTCCCCTCGAATTATGTTTGTTTTGTGGCACCCAGATTGTTACAGCTCACTCCTGCTGCACAGGCTGATAGCAGTAAGCCAGCGTCAGGCCAGGCTTAGTACTGTATACCCACCCTATTGCTTCTAAAAGCTGCATACCCTTCTCTAAACTATCCAAGAGTGCTTCCACTTAGTCCTTTCAGCATTTAAAGCTGTTAAAGTTTGTGCTGGTATAGAACCAAAAGCCTAGGGCAGGACCTAGTTTTATGAGGTGCTATATGTGGGTCCTGATTTGGGAGCTTGTAAGCCAAAAAAAAATAAAGAAGACAAGCAAGTCAGGATTGGGTACAGGCAGGATGCATGATAAATACTAAATACTGTACATACATGTCTTGAGTCAGTATAATGTCTTAAGTTGGTATATAATTGTCCTTATTGTTATGATGAGGAGAATGAGGTTTAAGTTAAAGTGGCTGAGTTATTTGCCAAGGGAGGCATTGTGTCAGAGGTGCCATTGTGCCTGTGCAGTGATTAAAAACAGAATCAGAAATTTTGAAAGCAGGTCTGTAGTTGGATTATTGTCCCAATATATAATAAGCCATGACATCAAAATCACAGTAAGACTGTCTGTGGCTTTGCAGGGAGCTGAGAGCTACTGCCATCAGAAATGGTACTGGGTCCCACTGCCAGAGGATGGGTTTGTTGTCAGAGGTTTGTTAACCTTAGGCTGAGTTGTGATTTTTAAGCAGACTTGTATTAAACAGGAAGGCCAATGTTTTTGATCATAGCTAATGACACCTCTTTCTCAGATGTCCTGTTTGAGGGCCATCTGCTTGAGAGGGACATGGGCGTATGAGCTGCTTACTGACAAGCTGATTGCCAACCCTCTCCTTTTCTGGTTCCCTGGGCTGACACTTGGCACCCCACTACCCAGAATTTGATGCCCATGTAACATTGTCCAAGTCAAACACAAGAGGAAATGTTCAAGGCATAATTCTCATCCCCTCCTGCTTTTTCACCTGAGCTACTAGATGCAATCTGCATTTTATGGCCAGCCAGCAGTCGTTGGCCCACCTGCAAGTGCTGTTCACTACTTGGAAAACATTCTAGATCTAGAATACAACTTTAAATGGAGAAATAAACATGTTGCAAATTCAATGAACACTGCTGGCTATCAAGCAGAATACTCAGCATCAGGGGAAGTTCGAGTTCACAATTTTGTCTCCTAAAACAGGCTCGATGAACAGAAAGAAAAATCTAATTCCAGATGTCTGCTCAAAAAGGAAGTGTTGCCACTTTCCTCTCCTTCTTTCTGTCCATCTGGAGCGATGAAAATCTTACTTGTGGTGCCTCTACAGGGCATTTCTCAGGAGGAGGAAGGCACCCCCTGCCCTTTCTGCAGTGCACTTTGACTCATGCAAACACAGACCCAGCATGGGTGACTCCAGGAAGTGTCCATGCAACCAAAGATTATTTTGTCAGAACTACATATGTATTTTTTACATGTTTGAAATTCACCTAATCTATCTGATGTGGGTCAAATGGGTAGCAGAAAACTTGCTAACAACCAATCTGTAAATATGGCTGCAGGGCTCTGCCTGATCCTGTGCTTTGGTGTCTTGGGTTTGCTAGAACATAATCTACATGAGTTCGTTACTGATACAAACAGAAAAAAGGACAAAATAAATCACCCAAACTTTGCTCGAAAATTCAATTCACATGGTGCAAATGCAATTAGCTCTGAAATAATCCACATTTTCTGACCTTTGAACACAAAGAATTTAACTGTTAAGATTACAGTTCTATGTAGACTGGAGAGTAGGCAAATGATAATTCATAACAGTTTTGCTGAATACATGTCAATTTGAGACAATAATATCCATAAGGTAGAGATGAACAAGAAGAACAAGAAAGAACTTTTTATTCATACTGAAAAAGAGAAAAAGAGAGGGAGAAGAGGGAGGTCTTCTCCCCACCTTCTTAATACAGCAGAGTTGGGAAGCTTAAAGTCTGAATCTTTAACCTCCATAAAATTTCAATGTGAAAAAACCCCAACAATTTAAGATGGTTCCATCTTCCTGTTTGTATTCCTAAGCAATAATAAAATTACTAACACAGCCTAAGAACATGTGTTTTGAGGGAAAAGCATAAACGTATTGGTGGGTAATATTTGTATAGACTTGTCATTTATTAGAATAGTATGCCCTTGTATGGGTGGAAGATAACTCTAGCTTCACTCTATGGCTCCCTTTTACTCACCTGGGTAAGTTTTGTAGGACTGTTTTATGAAATAATAATGGAATAGGGAATATCTTTTCACAGTATACATATTTTGTGAGCTGTTTGTTAGCTGGTCAAGGCTGGCCTTTAGGATGAAACGTCAGTTTATGCAATGCTACGCAATATTACAGTGTTGAATAGACACAAACTTTGTACAGGGCTGAGCTGGGCTCTGCCACAGACTGTGTGGTGTAGGGGAACACGTGTCACTTCATTGCATCTGATAGCCTCAGCTGTAAGGAAAAGATGGCACTTCCTCTTCCTGAGTCTTTATTCAGAGTGCGTTTGTTGTGTGAGAGAGACTGTGCAGCTGTTTGCTGGACATTCTCTGGGGCCCAGCTCTGAGTACCTACCTCACTGCACTGCCTTGAGATGGTGCTTTAATACCAACTCTTTGGTGAGAGCAGCAGCTCCCTCACCTCAGAAATAGGTGTGCAGGTGTAAGTTCTCCCTTCAGATCTCCTCTGAAGGGGAATGAATTGGAGCAATTGTATCAAGTCTTCCTGCTTCTCTTTCTAACATGAACCGTCTCTCTCCTGTGGATCATTAGACACTCCAGACATCTTATACAGCCCCTGTATCGCAACACTCATGAGGTGTCTCATCAAGCTAACAAGCAAATTACTCGTGACAGTCCTGGCCAAACTCCTGATAAAAGTTCTGAAACACAATGACATCCTCACTCTTTCTTTCTCTCTTGTAAAATCAATCAGACTTACACTTTAAATAGGTAAGTGGCCTAGAAGAGAAATTTTCCCAGACTGTCACAGTCATGGGAAGGGGAGCTCAGGAGGCTCTTTCTGCTTGTCATTTATTGTTGAAAGAAAGTGGGTTACACTGGAATTATAAATCTTCAAATGGAGAGAAATATTTGTAAATAGTTCATAAACGACTGTCAGTCTCCTTACCCTCCTGGCTATATTTCACATTGTATATTTTCTTAAGATTTTGCTAAGGTGACAAGTCATTGTTAGAATGTGTTAAACTCAGTTAGAGGAGTATATTAGATTACTGATATAATTAAGCATCATGCTTTGGGGGGCCTGGGGAAATTTAAAAAGCTCTCACAGTTTGCAGAAACCCATGGCTAACTGGGCCATGGATTAAAAAGCTGCTAGTAACCCTATAAAGATGGTTATGTTAAACTGTTACCTCTCTAATTTAGGGTATTATTTGCATGCCATATAAATTATACCTTGTGCTTTCCTCCAGAACCCAATTCTAAAAATGTTCCCCCAGTTTTGCAGTATTTCACAGAGCTTTGTCTGCAAGGGTTCATCTGCCTCAAGAGCTTTATAAAATGGATAACCTTTCACAGGTAAATTATCATTGTTCTGCTATTCAGTGACTTTTCCAGCGTTTCCTCATTTATCTGTCAATTTGCAAAAAGTTTTCTAGAGGTTTCCCACTCACTGGTGTAAACTAAATGAGGTTTGTTGTAGAGGTTAATTGATTTTTAGTCAGAATTGCCAAAACAAGACATTTGAGGATGTTGAGCCAGGCCCCCATTTTATCTGAATGAAATATAACAAGTTAGCCCTGCCCACCCATCCCCACCCCCANATGCCTCGAGGGATTGTGACTCCACCATGCTACTGGACAGCCTGGTCTGATGTTCGACAGCCCTTTTGACAAAGGGATCTTTTTGAATATCCAATCTAAACATCTCCAGGTGCAGCTTGAAGCCATTTCCTCTTACCCTATCACTTCTTGACTGGAAGAAGAGACCAACCTCCACCTGACTACACCCTCCTCTCAGGCAGTTGTAGAGAGTGATAAGGTCACCCCTGAGCTTCCTTTTCTCCAGGATAAACATTCCCAGTTTCCTCAGCTGCTCCTCACAGGACTTGTGCTCCAGACCCTGCCCCAGCTGCTCTGACCTTCTCTGGACTCACTCCAGCCCCTCAATGTCCTTCTTGCAGTGAGGGGCCCAGCACTGGACACAGCACTCGAGGTGTGGCCTCACCAGTGCCCAGTACAGGGGGACAATCCCTGCCCTGGCCCTGCTGGCCACACTATGGCTGATCCAGGCCAGGATGCCATTGGCCTTCTTGGCCACCTGGGCACACCCTGGCTCATGTTCAGCTGCTGTCAACCAGCATCTTCCCTCACTGGCTCACACACCAGCTATGTGAGGAAGTTGTCTTCCACACACTTCAGAAACTTCCTCAGCTGTTCCTCCCCACTATGCTGAATTTCCAGCAGACATGTGCTAAGCTGAAGCCCCTGGCAAGAAAAAAGACCAGTGATTGTGAGACTTGCAGCTGTTCATAGAATATTTCTTCTGCCTCTGCAAGTAATTGGTTAATTCACCACTTAAATTTAGAGTAAATCTTAGGAAAAATAGTCTGATTGCAAATGCAGTGTAACACTGGAACCAACTTCTCAGAAATATGGAGTTCCCCTTAAAGGAAATTTTTAAGAACATGTCAGGCAAAGATGTGGGACGCATCATGCAGTCTGTGATGTAATCCTGCTCCCCTGACCTGTGGGAATAACCTGCTGATGTTTCTTCCAGTTCCCCATTTTTAGAATATGGTGATTCTAAGGGCATAGGCAAGAAACAAGTGTAGAAAGAAAAGAAAGAAAGTGTGACTAGAACACAGCTGTTTACCTCCATGCCTTGGCTTTGTCAGAATCATGGAAAAATCCCTCAAATCCATGATATTCTGGATGGCATGTGACCCTTAACTTGGACCTCAAACATAGCAAAGGCTACTCAATATCCCTTCTTGCATTTTTCACTGAGCCCCACTATTAGTGAATGATTTTATTAGAAATATGTCCAGACTATCTCTAAAACACTTTTGTTTCTTTTCCAAGGGAAAAAAAAAAAGAAAAAAGATTCCACTACATTGTTTTCTGTGATTCTCAAAAGGCTAATTGTCTTAATGGCCAAAAATCTGCATTTTATTCCTGTATATCCAGCTTTATCTGACCTCTACTCAACCTCATTAAGTTTGCTTCTGCCAGCAGATGTTACTTGTATTTAGGCACTTAAAGAAGGTCAGGTTACCACATGGCCTGCTGATCAATAAGCTGAACAAAACTTGTGCAACTCTTTTGTCATTGTAAGACTGTTTTTCTATTTCTTTAAAGATTCTCAGTATTCATATGTGACCACCAAAGTTTGATACACATATGTGCGTAAAGCCATGACCACAAAAAATGGAGCAAGCAAAATGGGCTGATATGTGACATGTTATCATACAGGCACTTATACCTCTATGTGGCATGACCAAAACTGAAATGTAAAAGCAAAATATCCAATATACTCACTAGTACAATCTTACCAAATAGCTAATGTACTCACTAGTACAATCTTACTAACCACATAAATGGTCTTTTTCTGTTTTTCTCTTACACATATACATTCATTTTGGTTACAGACACCAGGCTGAAATGCTGTTTTCCCCTAGTCAGACCACACAAATGCAAACATTTGTTTATACACATAATTAAGTGGTCTAATTTACAGACTTGCTAACCGTTTACTCCTGCAAGTAAAGCAAAAGTGGGTATTTGGGATTGCTGAAAATCAAACTACTCAATTAAGTTTATCAGCTTTGGTTTGAGAGGTGAACTTTAAAGACACTGAAGTGCTGTTATGTATATCCTTTCAGGACAATGTAAGAGTCCTAACCAGTCTGTTTTACTCAGAAGCTGTTTTTCTCTTGTACATTCAGAAACCCAAACTAAAAGCTTTCTTTCCTGTCCTTGTCAACAAATCCTAACACAGAAGAACCCCTTTAATAAGGATAACAAGGCACTTTAGTGTCTTTGCTGACTAAGACCCTGGACAGAAGGTGAGGTGACTAACTAGGGCTGTTGCTGGGAGTGATTTTCCTGCTGACATTTGTCTACTGTCTAGGAAATTAAATGAGACCACCATAGCATTTTAGGAAGTCTGATAAGATGCTATTAGACAATCATGCCTTTCAGTATCTAGGATCAGCCTTTGCCAGATTTGAACTAATTATCTAGAGTTAGACTTGGGCAGATACTTTATTTAGAATGGGTTTTGTCAGAGTGGTCTTTTTTGACCTGGTCCCTGGTTTCTCTTCGGAGTTAACTAGTCCCAACTGAATGGCAGATAACCTGCAAGCATGTTAAATGAAAGGAAAAATTTTGTTGGGTGTATTATTAATGCAATATGTTTCTTCTCTTTTACTGGTCTCACATTTGGCTTTGCTCACATACTCTGTAGATATAGCCTAGGCATCCTTTGCTCTGGGAAATATTTACTAGAGTTGATGTAATTTCTAGATTATTTGTATGTGGCAAACACTAGTGAGATGGAGTTGAAGGGAAGGGAATTTACTTCAGAAATGCAAGGAAGGTGTCCACCACAGAAGCCTTTCTATCTACAGCTGTTATTTCCAAAATCTCTACAAAAGACACTGGATCCTTCTGCTGAGCCTTCAGTCACTTTCACAAAACAAAGTTCTTACCTGTTGACTTCACCCCCAGTGCTAGGTCCAAGTATTGAGTATCAGTCATTAAGTACTAGTCACACAGAAAATTTGGGCATGCCTCAAACTGTCAAGTCTACTTGTGCAAACTCAGTATTTATATTAATTGAGGTGAGAAGTGATTCAGTCAGACAACTGCTGTTTCCTTTGTTTGGATCTGATTGGCAGCACAGATTATGCTGTGCAGTAACTGTCGAGGCAAGATAGAACATGTACCAGCCCTTCATCTTTAAAATGTTTAATGAGAGCTTTTGTGCTATATACCTGTTTCATGCTGCTCTAGATAATTTTTTTAAAATTAAAAAGTAGCATTAAATGGATGTGAAAGCTTTTATTTTTTGAAAAAAAATTACCAATTAATTTAACAGTACTAGTAGATATATGCCTGAGACCTACATTTCCTTGAACTTTTGCTGCTTGAATCTAAGGGCTGAGATTCCTTCAATCTCTCTGTAATATATCAAGTGCAACTACAAGGTCCAATAAACAAGGATTTTCAAATGAAATCAATGACACACCAGGGCCCTGATTAGCCACATGCACCATGTACTGTAGACAGAAACAAGGCTAGTTAGGTATAAGTCACAAAGTAGAAAGGTTGGCAGTTATTTACAGTGTGTTCGTAGAAATTACTATAAAAGGATAGAGATGACATGAGGAAAAACTGAGCCTGAAGCCTTTTTCCCATTTATATTCATTTGAATCAGCCTAGAATCAATATAATTGTGTCCAAAGGACAAGGTGTGCTATGTCAGGTGGTGATTATGCCTTTGTGCTGTTCGTATTATTTATACCTTTAGGTATGTGTGCCAAGAAACTTCGAATTACAGTACACCTGGTAATCTCTTCATTCACAATAAAACAGCTCAGAAGGTGATCACTAACTCTGAAAGAGTTGCTGAACATCCATTGCTTTCTTGCCGTTTGAGGAATTATTAATATATTACATCCTTTACAAGTGAAAGTGAACTCTTAATTGTACAGAATAGGAAAGTCAGAGATGGGACTTCTAATGGCTCAATAAGAAAAACACCAAGAAGTCAGTGTTTTATGACTGTCAAGCCCTTTACTTCATTAGGCTTCTTTTTAAATTTTATTTTGCTTTTCCTGTGATTAACAGCGCTGGTGCCACATCTAGACTGGGACTTTCACAAGAGACTTCGAGAACAGAAAGAAGACAGGCTTGCAATAAAAGACCACATTCAAGGAATATCGTTTGTTAGTGGAAGAAAAAAGGCAAGTTCAAGAGTGCCACTAATGACCTAGGTGTCTCACTCAACCACAGGATCAGTGTCTACCCACTCAGCAAACTTTGCTTGAATTTTACCTCAATGTTTCACATTATAGACGGCAGCAGGCTGATGCTGGATGTTACTCTATCCAAGCTAGGTAATTCATCCTCTGTCTAAAATCAATCTTCATATTTCTCAGAGATTTCTAGTATTTCTAGTTTCTGATTTACATAATTTGTTTTTCTGTAGCTGATTAGATATTTAAGTAAGTCATTGAAACGTGTCAGAAGAACAAAGCTCTTAGGCCCATATAATGTGGCATTTAGTAAGAGATAATTTGCTGGGAAAAAAACAGACACAAAAACTAAGGGAAGCAAAGGATGATTCATGTTTTCTCTCAAAAGTGTCACTGGGAATATCAGTAGGACCAACCAAAAAAACTCCAACAAATTCCTGAGCTCTTTAATAATTTTCCCCCTTACTCTGCAATCAAAAGCATTCATAGAATTAGTGGCTACTGTGGATGAATTGTCCCCAGTAAAACAGATGGATCAGAAAATTGCACTATCCACTGCTAGTGGCTTCATGGGCATGTTAAGGGTGATGTTGATCCAGCAGAGAGAAAATAAAAGCCCTGTTTGCTTTTGTTTCTAAGGGAAGCTCCGCTCATATGTGTCATCACATATTTCTGCACAGGGGCTTTAAGAATTTGTGCCTCGAGGCTAAGGGGTGAACATTGTTTTTCAAGTTGCAGATATGAGAGGGATGGTGCATTTAAGCATATGATGGTCAGTGCATGTAGCAGTGCTGTGCTTTACATCCTAGTACTGTTAAAATCAGATGAGTACTCCCCAGGAGTTTTTCATTCTATTTTGATGCTATGTTAATAATTCTTCCTTTTTGATTTTCTCTCTCTCTCTCTTTTTTTTTTTTAGACAAGTGAGAAAGATGGATGCTAACTTGAGAAGATAATTGCAAGCTCACCTGGAAACAAATTGTCTGAGAGTGTTTGTGCTCTGATCAATTGTCTTTACAAACAACAGAGACAGGCCTATTCAGCAGAGAATCAGAGGAGCTTGAGACACTCAGTTTCTTGCAAAATAAGCCAAAACTGATGTGTTCACAAAGCACACATCAGCTTTCATATGTAACTCAGTGAATCTTCTTGTTTTTTTTTTACTTTGGAAGAATTAATCATTTCTGCATTTGTGAAATCTCAATTCTTATCAGAATAACATATCCCATAATCTACTCTAATTGATCTTACTAATTCACTTAGCCATCTCAGCTGCTTTACTGTTGTTGCCCAGCTTCACAGGCTTGCTGTAACAGAAAACATTGGAGTCCCATGAGCGAACTTACTCTCTTTTTTTAAACTTTACTCTAATAAAATTCCCAAATACTTCTAGTTTGTATCTGCTGGGAATAAAGGCTGCATAAATGTGGAACAAGGACTAATGGGTACAGACTAGTACAAAGAAAAAACCAAAGACTGATAGCCATTTACAAGCATTTAAACATGTTTGTTGCACTCGAAAACACCACTTTCTTTTTATATAAGTTTCTCTTACAAATTGCTTTAGCAGCTGGAGAAACCTGCACAACTGATGTTATGTTCTGCTATTGCTGGTGCCATATCTCACAGCAAGTAAGAGATTTTCCAAGTGTTTGTAAAGTGCTCTACTTCTTTAGCACATTGGTTTACATCTAAATATCACAGCTGGCTGACATCTGACAGGCACTGGCCCAAGGATGCAGCTTTCTGTCAGAAAGGCAGACTCTACTCCCCTCACTGCAGCAAAGTGGAGTGGAGGTGTGCAGGGTGGGACAGACATCAGGAGGAGGGTGGTGTGTGACATGGCTTTCCTGCTCTCCTCAGGGTGGGCTACTTCTGCAAAAGTACTCTGTGCTGGGTGCCTTGTTTGCACGGGAGTGCATAAAAAAGTGGAGGTCCTAAATAAATGAAATGCTCTAACCACCCTTAGCGGTGTGAGGTGACTTCTCTCTGCAGCTTCCCCACTGGGCTTGGCAGAGCCAGCTCTGCCCGTGCCAGGGCTGAACCTGGCCCCGCATTGCTGCACAAGCCTTATGTAAAGTTCTCTTTGCAGTTCCACAGAGCTGTAAAAGTAGTCGTGCGTGACTTAGAGATGTTTTATGATCTTTCTGGGGAGAGAAATGCTTCTGACTTCCAGACAAACCTCTACCTGTGGAGGCCTCTGGATGAGCCAAAGTAATGCCTTTTGCTCCTGAGAAAATTTTCAAGGACAAAGGGAACTGTTGAAGACAGTGTGTTGCTCATGTAGCTTTTTGTCTCTGCTAATGTCAACTTTGTATTCATTGTAATCAGCCAGTGTGAAGGTCTCTGTTGATATGTATCAGAGAGACAGCCTACTCCACGCCTCTGTCCCACTGGCTTCCAAGCCACTTTCCTAGTAATCACATTTGAAAGGGCGATCATTTTTGCTTTGGATTAGTCTAAAAGCCTTTCTGTCATTAACCCATTTTTGTTCCTGTGCCCGAGGCAGTCTGAGATGAAAAGGTAGTGAATGTTTCCTTTGGTTTGTTTGTTTTGTGCTTTTTGCAGCACCTTCCTCAGGAGGAGGGGAACACCTCAAACACTTACAAACATCTCGAACACTGGCATAGCCAGTGCCTCTGTCCCCATCTAGAAGTACGCTCCTGCTCTTGGCATGGTCCATTTCAATTCAAATGTGCTGTTAGCCAAAGTGGATTGCATCAAATGTGCAAATGATTTTAAATGAAAATGAGCAAATCATAGCAGAGTATTCCCAAGTGTGTGGGGAGGGGTTGATATAACAAATTTCTGAAAAAATAGAGAGAAAATAGAGAGAAAAAGATATTTCCTGGTGAGAAGGGAAATATTAAACCCAAGGGCAAAAGGAAGTATTTGTTAGAGTGGAGAAAACAGTGGTTTAGTCATCATGCGTGAAGAGCTTTTAGGTGCAACCCAACAGCGATCTGACTCTCGGCACCAGAGAGGGAGGAGTTTCACACTGCGCAGAGGTCCCTTCAGGACTTTGCTAACACAGAGTGCCACTGACCTGCAAGAGCAAAGGCAACGGGGGAGAAAACAGCATGTTCTTCTAGAGAATATTAGTGGGAAGAAATAAAGACAACAAAGAAAAGAAGTCACGGACACATGTGGAACAGATTTTGTTTGTTTGGGTTTTTTTTGCCTTTTTTTTATATTTATAGTTTTCACTTTCAATTTCTTTAATTTATATTACAGTGTTCCTTTCCACAGGCAAGTTCATCACAGTAGGCTGCTTCTTGTAACTCTCAGGCTTCGGGAAGATAAGGTGAAATGTATATGTGAAATTCTCTGTCTTGTCCATTCACAGACTTAGAGATCTTGGATCAAATCAAGACAGTAAATGGCTCAAAGTTTGGGCTGCTGGACTTGATTTGCTCCCAGCAAAGGGAACATGGCTGAAACAGAAAATATTTCCTCCTGGAGGGGTTCCATGGAGAGACTAACTGCAGGGCACATACCAAGAGCAATGAATAGTGCAAGGGTTGCAATGTACATTCCCAACACAGTCCAAACAGTAGTTTCTGGCTGTAAGTGCAAGCCCTGAGTCATGCTGTGACTGCTGTTTGAATGATCTGATCAACCAGCCTGAAAAACCATACCTGTTTCTTCTGAAGTAGGGAGCTTCCTGTCTAGTTTTAAGAAGACAGGAACATGAATAGCTATTAATGAGCAATTGTAAGGATAAGTAAAAAATGTGCAGATATATGAGTGACCTGCTAGGTCTTGTCTTGTAATCCTTAGTAATTGGAGGGCACAATATGCTATTTCAAGAGCACCTAGAGGATCAAGTTCTGCAAATTGCAGATATGGCGATACGTGCAGAATTGGCCAAGTTTGGACCAGACCATGGACTAAATTCATCTGTGTAGATCTAGCTGTGGGCTTTTTACCAGATCAGCATGTAGATTGTTATATGAACGTGTCTAATTCGTGCCTATAAAGTTTATAAACATTGAATATTAGGAATGCACGTATAGGTATAAAAGTATATTTTTGTAAACACATAAAGGTTTTGTAAACACATGTGTGGGATATAAAGGTATATTTTAGTAAATGCANAGTGCATTTATAACATAGGTGATCAAGACTGCAGTGAGGTCTCATTATGAGGATGGAAAGGCTGCATGGGGTGTACAAGTATTCCTATGGGAAGTGTGCAATCTTTGTCAATTCTTGTTTTGTAGTTCAATGATGAAAGCAACATCTGCTATTAATGAAAGCCTTATGTTGTGACATTAGTCACAACACAAAGTAGGAAGTTTTGTACTCATTTTAGGATATCATGCATTCCCATGCACTTTAAAGAAGTAGGATATCTTTTGTTGCTCTAAAAATTTTAAGTAATACTTTTCTGTGTGAGTTTCCTTTAAAGAAAAATCAACTTGATATTGAAAGAAAATGCTAGCAATGTTACCATAACTATACTGATAATAATTTCTGACTTATGTGTTCCAATGCATAGAAATCTAAATGAAATGTACTGTTTACCCTGTATTTTTTTCAATGAAGTGAAATAAATACAAACATTATATCTTTTTAGACTATTTTCTGTTGACAGTACTCCCTGTAAACATTAACTCATTATTTATCTATCCCAAGGAATGGTATGCATTGAAAGACAATTGCTGTGCAGTGGAATGTGACCTTGGCTAGTCTATAACAGCAAAAAAATGCCATCCCTCTGACGTTATATTGTTTTGATGGTAGGAATAATTAGCTAACTCATTTGGAAAAGTTGCAAAGGGATCTCCAACCTCTTCAAATGAGTTCAGCTAACCTTTAGGCTCTCTCTTTGGGAATGCCACTGTTTTGTGCTGGCACAGAGTCTTTTAGCTAAGAGCTTTTTACAAAGCATTAGGGAAACCTTAGTTAAGGTCACAGCATTTCAGGAGAGAGACAAATGTTATTAACTTCACTTTAAATATCAGACTCTGAACCTGGTCTCTTTCCAATACCCGAGACTGTGGATGAGCCCTGTGACCAGCAGCAAGATCTGCCCAATACATTTAGATGTTGTTGTGGGGTGCATTAGGGAGGACACAGGGGTCACACTCAACTGCTCACTCGGCCCTTGCCCTGGAGCAGCCTTGCTCTTGCTGCTCCTTGACAGAGCTACAAATGAATAGTTTGTCACACGGATTGTATCTACAGGAAACAATTGGTGTCCTTGGCTGTCCCAGAAAATGAGGTTTGTGTGGTAGTCCTGTTATTCTGTCCATCATCCTTCTCCAATAGAGGATGTCTCCTCCAAATGGTGTCCCAAAGCCTTCTGTGCTGCTTTGGCAGATGTTTGTTAGGGGTGCTTGAAGTGGTGCCAGGGAGCAGCTGTTGGGATGCTGATGTTTGCACACTGTGGGCTGGCTGGAGGGGTGTGCTGAGGCAGTCACCTCTGCAGAGCATGGTGCATCTCTCTCTACATGTGGGTCTGAGGAAACATTGTGAAAGGCAAACAACAACATGTAAATAATTCTTTCTAGAATTGTGTTTCTGGTCTCAGTGACCTCAGCCTACAGTGGTCAATGTGAGCTTGTTCTAAGCTCAGCAGAGGCACCTCTCAATGCTAGTAATGGCTTTCCATTGTTATGTTGGCTGTTGGTACCTCAGCTTTGGATCTGGAGTCAGAACTAGGGCCCTGGGTGTTGACTCATATCTGAGCACCCCTCTCTAACTGAATGAACGCTGCTGGACATCCAGTTCTGGAAATCAGACTGGGGCAATCAGGGGAGGAAGGCCCACTTCGAGTAACATCTTAGATTTGAATTAAGAGGATATTTTTGAAAAGAAATTTCCCAGTTCCCTATCCTTGCCTTGTTTAGGTTGACAACCTACAGAGCAACCGACAGAAAACTGTGTTCCTTTCAGTTAAAACCCAAACTGAAGGATGCACTCCAGTATTTCTCCTAATGCTGTCCATCCCCTGGGATCTTCAGTTACTTCTCTCTAATTTGAGGACAATTTCATCGTCTTTTATTGTGTACTCTATAGGAAGTACACAAGATCTATTGATCATGCATGTGTAATATTTGGCATCTGATGTAGTAGAGATTTAGTTAGCTAGTATAGCTCAGTTAGAGGTAGGCGCTCGGAAGATTTCGTGCTTGTATGGGCAGATAAGGCCGCATTCCTTCCCCTGGTTGCCTGGTAACCTCAAGGTCGAGTGATGCAACCAGGAGGAAGGCACAAGCCGATGCTAAAAGGTATAAAACCCCCCTCAATTTTCTAATAAACGCCATTTACCGTCCACCATATTGGTGTCTGTGAGTTCTTGGCCCGAACAGCTTGAGGTAGCTGTCGTGCTGTGCTCGAACCAGGTTGCCAGGCCTCAAACCCAAGGCAACAATCTACACAAAGAAAAAGATACCTCCCTCTTCTATTATGTTTTCTAGTAATAGAGATACCACACTCTTCCCTCACTACAACTCTCACTTTTTCTCTTGTGGTCTCCTTGTATTTGGATGTTTCTGTCTGAAATTGTGCCACCTCAGGTGAGGGCACCTGCTGTTAGACAGTGGCTATATTTTTTTCTCATTATAAAGAGTCATTCAGGTCTTCAAATTCACATGGTTAGGTTTTAATCTTTAAATCAGTCCAAGTACCAATTTGAATGGTTGCTATCATTCTGCATTTTCTGGAAAACAAAATTAAGATTTCCAAAGAATCTCCCCCCCATTCTTGTCCTGTTCTGTCATCTTCCTTCCAAAACAGGACTTGAACTTTGTCCAGCAGATTTTCATAGCAGAATATCTTTATTGCAGACATATGCAGCATTGCTGAGCTTAATACTAGACTGTGAGTCTGTAGAAAAGAAACTTAAATTATAATAATTTCCAGTTATTCTCCTAAAGGATGCTATTTTTGCAAGCTGCTTTTACAAATCCAAGAGAGTGAGATTCTGTATGTATTATAGAGTAGGGCAGTTACTGGAGCCATAGACTTGGTTGCAGCACTAGAAAAACATTAAGATAACAACATATCAAAACATAAAGTCAACAAGATTTTGACAAAGAGAAAAATTCAAGAAAGTTTCATTTTTCTATCTACCTTTGCCCTAAAAGTATATTTAATCCAATCTACTGTTTTTAAACATTTCTTAGTAATCTTTAATTTCAAGTCAAGCTTAAAAAGAAAATAAACAGACAAATAAACAAAAAAATAAATAATTGAAATATCATAGTTTAAAATGTAGTAACATTCTGTCTATTCCAAAATTTTCAATGCTCTCATGTCAGGACCGCTGAAGAAGAGACTCACATTAACAACTGTTTTCACAGAGAAGTGTCTGGTTTAATCAGTAGATTAAAAATATCTTCAGAAATATCCCCTAATTCTGCTTTATTTTACAGCCTGGGTCATTGCTTGTGAAAAATGAGTATGAAATGAGACTAAATGAAAGAGATAGGATGCCCAGCAGGCCAACCTGCATGTTGATAGCACAGTTATTCTTGCACTAAAGCTACAATATCTGGTGAGCATACTGTCTACTGAGCATCTGATTCCTACTGTCAACATGATGTGAATCGCTTCACAGAGGCAGCCATACCATGAATCCCACACCACTACTCCTATCAATTAGCCAGCTCGCTGGCAGGCGTGTTTGAGAAGCCAAAGACTGAACAGACTTGGAGGGTGAAGTCAGGGTGAAGTCAGTCCAGCCATCAGGGTGGTCTCACAAAAGCTGGCAAGGCAGAAAGGTGTTCTGTGGAGAAGTCTGTATGCCTGCTGCTGTCTGCATTAAACAAGGATATTGCACTGGCCTCTTCTAGGCAAGAGCCTGTCACTTTTATACATCCATCCTCTAAATGTTCTATTTCAAAAGAATGTTAAAATTTCTGCTCTGCAGCCCACCTTATGAGGATATGTCAGATAATTTGCTGAGACTTCAGAGTAAGAGTCACACTAACACACTGCAGAACCCAGCCATCAGACTGCCGTTCATCCAATCAGGAAACACAGCAGGGTCATGCCATACAAACTGCTGGCTGTCACGGCTCCCAGGGAGCACTGCTTACAGAAAGAGCTGTGGCTTCATGGCTGTTTGCCACAAACTGCTCAGCCAGTAATTTAAATACCAATTGAATTAGTGAAAATCACTACCTGTGCATAATGGTAACGTTTGCAAGATTAATAATTTCCTACAAATTATTTGACCTACACTAATCTCTCTTACTGAAACACTGCACTTATCTTTACCCTTCAGTCTAGCTGCTCTCTAATTGCAACCTGACCTTCAGGTACAGCATCAGCTAGGCTAAACCTAACCCAGGCTGGAGCATCAGCAGCAAAACAGAGCTGCAGTTATTACTCAACAGTTGTATCTTAGCCCGTTCTGACGGCAAGCCCACAATAGCACTTCTGCATTGAAAACTGCTACTGTTCTTTATTAACTGAGTTTCTGTTCTGGTTGTGCATGAGGAAGCATCAGAAATTGTGTTGCAGAAGTAGAGTTTCATTAGCTGGTGGAAGGTCATTGTGAACCTCTCTTGGCTCAACTGCTATGTAGACAAATTCCTCACTCAGCTTCAGGCTCTCTGAGACATGACTTTTAAGTCAAAGTAGGAAGATCAAGTATCTAACACATGGCTCAGGGAAAACTGCCTGAATCTCACTCAGATGTGGCCAGAAAGTGTTACCACAGTGTAATCAGAGAAAATCTTTTATTGTCCTTGAGCACACTGATCTGGTGGCATTAGCTGCCGCCCAGGGGAAAGTGTTGTTCAGTAGGAGCTGTGACAATCTGCCGTTTAACGAGTGTCTGCAGGTCACTGATGACCTTTGAATACCCTAGCTCTTGTGCAGGAGGATGAGAGATTTCATCCTGCATGGAGTCAAAACCTGAGGGCAGGCTTTGTGGGTGACAGCCTGACAACAGTAAAACTCATTTGCTGCAGTTTTACCCAGCTCCCCATGCTCCCCAGCCGGTGGAAAGCACTCTCCCTTGTGACGCCCATTTGGAGCAGGGACTCATAAGAAGGGGACTTGGGCCTGGCAGGTGTTGGGGGAGGCTGGGAGAGACTGGGAGCCAGAGCATTGTCATGGGGCTCCCCTCTGCTCCAGGGGGCTCTCCCACACTACGTGCAGATCTGCAGGAGAGGGGAGCCAAAGGCTCTGTTTTGCTTTGCAAAGGGGGTGGATATTTGGCACAGTCCAGGGAACAACTGACTTCAGAGTTGTCCTTTTCTGGGCTTTCCTGCACAAGGGAGTGAACTAGACCACTTCCGTGTTTATAAAAGGCTCCTATTTCGCCCTTGTTCTGTACAAACATAAAGTTAAGATAGAGAGTACAAGGTGTTGTGGAAACTTGTTTTTGGAAGATGGATTCTGGAAACTTGAATAAGAACTGGATTGCATTTCCAGTTATTGGGGCCAAATCCTTCTCTCAGTTACTCCCATAACACCAGAGTAACTAGCCAGTGTGATCAGTTATGTCAGATATCTCTAATGTGGCAGGAAAAGTCATGTCTGATGGCACTCAGACTCACAGCGTTTCCCTAGTGACTTCCAGTTGTATTTAAATAACTTTTTTGGTAGTCCAACAGGATGGATGTTGTTCAGGGAGTGATAAGCCTGTAAATATTTTCTTTGTAAAAAAGAAATGCCAGACTCAGTATTGTCCTCTGGGAATGTGACATTGACAGGTGTTAGGGTTCAAAGATCAGAAAACAACAGCATTAACTTTGGAACAGACATGGATTTCTGACCTGGTGTGGCGAGTGGAAAATTCACTCATCAAAGCCCTGGGACATTAAACACCCCCCATTCCTCTGACTCTTTCATACTGTATTAGCTTTCCTTCACAGGGTTTATTTATCCTTGCTTATTTTGAAACACGTCTGAAGATTTTGTTCTTGATATTGCATCATTTGACTTCTTACGTGGGGGTTACTGTGGAATAGGACTATCCAGATCCTGGTTGCACTGGCAAACTAAGAAGCTTGTGTATACATGTGTGTCTATATATGTGTGCATTTGGGTAGCAGTCATTCTGTATTAAGATAGTACATGTGATTTCTTTTCTCCTTAATCCTGCTCTTGTTGCATGTTTATGACCATGTGCCTGTACTTAACACAGTGAAGCTGTTCAATGATATCAAGATTATGATAACTCAGCTCAACAGATAAGTACTGTATATATCGGTAGAAGAAGGCAACCCCCACCATATGGGAACTGCACTGTCTGGCCATCACTGTTTCACACATGGTACTTTTCCTATATTTCTCTGAATTTTGTGAAAGGAGCACTCATTATATGCTATTTGTACATTCTAGTCTGACTATCTTCAGGTGTCTCACGTGATTCTGCTTTACGTACAACCCATACTTATCCCCAAATCATGCCTTTGTATTTAAAGACTATAATTTAGTCAACCAGCATTCCTCTATCTGCAGCTGGAGTTTTCTCTCTTACCTTGCAAGTGCATCAAACTCATCTCTTGAAAGGATAGAGGAGATTTGAATGTATTCATTTGTGTGTGTGGGTGAGCAGGCAAAGTTCCCGCTGGCTCTAAGGGAGTACTCACATGCTGTACATAGTCCAAACATGCCTCCTTCCTGGCCTTTATTTGCAACTCAAACAGAAACAATAATAAAGTAAACTTCAGCCAAAGTTCTTTCTCCAAACTTGGCTGAGGTTCCTCTGCATGAATATCCTCTGTCCCAGCCCCTTGTTTATGCCTTTCAAAGAAAGAAACCCTTCTGCCATCCTAGCTGGAGCCAACAGGATTCACCTGCCAGCATGAGGCAGCTCTGTGTTTTTGTGCAGGATGCTAGTACCTGAGCAGAGCATGACTAAGCAGAGCTGCTCTCCCTGTGCAGTAAAGGGCCACCCAGTTGCAAGAGTTGTATTCGTACCTATGTGTGCTTCTAAAGGACCATAAACAAAATCAGAAAAAGCAGGAAGATAACTGAGAATACCTCTGTGAGAGAGGTATGAAGAGCTGTATGAAGAGCTAGTAAAATTAGTGTGCTTTATGAAAAAGAACTTTGGTGAGTGGATGGATCAGTTTGTAAGGCACTGTGTAAGGAGAGAGTATCAGATACCATGGAGATATTCAATCAGAGTGAGTCTTAAGACTTAATGTCCAGGTGTTGAGGCTAGACAGATTTACACTGGAAATAAAATACATCTTTTTAATATCAGGATTGACATATTCTTAGATTAATTTACTAAGATATGTGGTAAATGCCCTATCATATGAAACCTCTTAGCCCCTCAAGAAGATTTCTTCAGACAGAAATTCCTGTCAAAATGATGTGTAAAAAGTAGAAATCCAAGCTCAGAATTGCTGTTCCTTGCCTTTGAAATGGCAGTTGGTCCTCCCCAGTGCACTGCCAGCATCAATAAAATGGAATATGAAACTGGCAATATGACATTGGTCCTTTATTCCAGCCCATGGCCGGTATTTTTATTGCTGATCCCACTCATTAGCCATAACATACTCCTGACTCTGGGACAAAGAGGCTGGGGTCACTATGCTAATATGCTTCAGGAAGAGGTGCCCCAGTGCTGCCCATACTTTTTGTGTGGTTTATAAGTGAGCGTTCCCAGAAAACACCAAAGAAAGGTCGAAGATGTTCCTTATCACCTGAAGTGCTTGGTGACTTGCGTTAGCATTTTACAATATTGTCCCAAAACAGATGAGAGATGAAGTGACAGGTCCTGCCATTGTGCCCAGGAATTTTCACTCTGTGACCGGAATTTTGACATAGAATACAAACAAACAAAACAAACAAAACAAACAAAACCAAACCCAAACAAAACCTCTCACTTTGTACTAGGTATCATGAGCACCTCTTCCCACAGCAAGTGTCCTAGACAGCTTTATTTCATGATCTAGCAGAACATGAGGTCTGTAGGAGTTAGACTTCATGTCTTCAGGAGTTAGGCTAGTGATTTCTAGCTGATGGAAGGGACTTTCCAGGATGGGAAACTCTCTTCCTGTAAAAAAGGCGGTTCATTTCACATTAAGTTTTAATTTAGCAGAACAATTGCTTGCTTTCTTCAGAGGAGGAGAACGTGTTCTATGAACAAAGACTGTCTATAACCATTAACTTTGGCCCCACTAAGCAAGAGGTCAGGTTGATTTTCCATACACTCTGCCTGCCAGACCTGCTCTCCCTTGTTCCATTCTACTGCCTTTCATCAGGTTATTCTTATTGTAGTTCATCCATGAAAATAAGCAGGAAAAATTATTTCCTTCAAATATCAACATGCAAGATGGGAATCAGAAAACAGCAATAAAATGTAGAAATAATCTTTCTTCTTTGACCACGCAAAACACATCTCACAGCTCTAACAGTGCAAGAACAAATATTTTTCTAGACTCCGAAACTGGCAACAAAAAAGTAGGACTGTTTTAAAGATTGGATAAATTCAGATTGAAGATAGATAAAACTTGCTCTCAGTACTGTGTAATCACAAGCAAGGGAGGCACAAAGGGAGTAATTCAAGATTTATTTTTGCTACCAGATTTTGTTCTGAGGAATTTAGATTCTGGCATTACATCAAATAACTAGTCCATTAATCACCTTTAAAATACTCTTTGCTTTTACCTTTTCATTTTTTGATGAATAAGAGTATTTTGTCAGTGACAAAGATATAAACCTCCACATGTAGATTCACTTAGCAAAAGAAATCCCACAGACAGAATGATACTCTTTTTTTTTTTTTTTTTTTCCGTGCCGGGGAATACAGTCTTAAGATTCCTGAGAAAACCTGTGGAAGAAAATATTATCTTATGCTTGAATATCTTCCAAATTTTGCAAAGACCAAAGCTGCACCGATTTAAGTGTTTGGGCCATTATGAGTAGCAGCTCTAACTCAGTTCAAAGGCAGAAGAACACCTGAGGCCATCCTGATCTGGTGCAGATTTCACTCTGAAACTCACTGCAATTACTAGAAAGACTGTGACATCTTGGAAACTGCTGCTGCTGGGCAGCTGGCTGGTGAGCTGAGGCCCATGCAGCCTAGAGAAGCTGATGCTCCACTGGTGGGTCAGCTGTTCTCTGGCTTCCCCACGAGAGGAAAACATCCAGCTGTGGTCACAAGAATGTGTTTGATGAGGTGCCCGCTGAAGTGTCCTGCTCATCTGGCTGGGGTGCAGCTGTGCTAATGGTATCACTCTCATCAGAGAGCAGGCTCTGGTCCCAGGGAGAGGAAGATGAGTGAAAAGCAAAGAATGCTCCAGCCCTTTGCTTTGCACACCAGCCTCTCCTTATGACAGTTTCACTTGAAAGAAGAAATACAGCACCTCCATTGCAAAGAATAATTCATCTGAGCTAAACCACAAGCAAAGTCACAAAGAAATGCTGGGACAGTGTAAGGCAATGCGTCTATCATGAAACCTAGATATAGCAGTGACACTGAAGAGGTTGTTTTCTCAGCAAATAAACCATCGAGCCCCTGATCACATATTCCCCTTTGGAAACAGGCTGCCCTCAGCCGTGGATCTGTTATTCTCAAGTTCAGTTTGTTTTGCTCAGTTTTGTTTGTTTCTATAGTTCCTTCACAGTTTTTCCAAAAGGGACACTAGCACACACACACATACAAAATGGAAAAAAAAAATGTTTTGCTTTCTGGAAACTCTGTGGCTAAGAACACCTAAAATGTCAGCTGCCAGTGTATTTAGACGTGGCAAGGCATATGACTAGACGTGGAACACAGCTGAGATCAATTCTATCCCCTTTTTGTTATTATATAAATGTCTTCTGAAAAAAAAAAAAAAAAAAAGAAAATTGATAGGGAATTGGACTGGGGAGACCTAGCACTTCTAAACCTAGACTTTTCTTGCTATTTCCTTTCCACATCTACCTTCTCACTGCAACCAAAGCTTGTGTTTACCTATATCCTCTTTTCCTCTACAGTTCATTATTGGTTAAAATCACTGGTGTTAATCTTTCTTCCCTGCCTATACCAGTGTTATTCAAAAGGACTGGGTGGGGGCAAAGAGGAGAGGTCTGCCTAGTCCTTTGGTCAGCTGACATCTCAAATCCACTTGTGGTAAAATCCCTGTATTTTGGCAGGCACAGAGATGGGAACTTCTGGTCAGATTTCATTGCTCCTTGGCTCGTGTTCATAGCCCTGGCTAGCTGGAAGGATGGAGCAGGGAATGCTCTGGTGCCTGAAGTCTGTACGTACAGCAAGAGCATAGCCTCAAGGCAAACGCCAGGATGTAGCACATTTCACCTCTGCTCACTAAAATCATCTTAATTTCTTCTTATGAGGTACATTAAAGGAGAGACTTGGTACTAGATGATGGAATAGAAACAAAGAGTTTCTCTACATGAACTGTTTATTGGGTTACTAAGATTATCTTGCATCAGTAAGCAGGACATGGTGGTGTATGTGACCTAGGAAGAAGTTGCTGAAGCCCGTTAGGGCAACTGAGACAGAGAATCCCACCTGCTAACATCTATCATGGTATTACTTTTCTCTTCCTACATGCTCCACCACTGTGATAGGATGAGGTTAGTTGCCTGTCTGCTCCTGGCTTTTGTGGAGTAAAGTCCTTAGCTCACAATGGCGGTGTGGCTTACGTTGCTCTTTGACCAAAGACCTGTGAATGAAAGAGCCAGGTTCTGCTCCTGAAGATTGCAGAACAGGGCAAAGGGACCTGTGACTGCACTCTGCTAAAGGATCTCTGTGACTGGGTCTGCCAGGAGATGGCAGGATCAAGGGATTGTGACAAGAAGGTTCTTCCAAAGATCTGCCATAGCAGAGTCCAAGGAGGCACAGGAATTATGGGACGTCATCAGTTGCGAGAGATGGTGGAGCTCAGTGGCAGACGCTGGGAATTCAAATGTGAAACTGAATAAAGAAACACAGAATTTCCCAGCAGAATTTCCCCTTTTTCTTTGTGTACTATACCAGTACTGTCACATGAAATGAGGAAAACATAATGTCATTTTGTAGGACATATCAAGGTGCTAGAGAGCTGCTAGCTCTTGGAGACACTGACTGTGCTACATCTGGTCACTTCCCCCACTGAGGAGCCTGGGGCTGATGGCTGGTGAAGCATGGCTGGGGTAGCACAGGAGGTAGGTGGTGCGTGACCTTTAATTCTTCAGTTAGAGGAAACTGCCTGCAAGAATGCAGGAGAAATTAGAGGAATTAACTTAGGTCTGTTAATACTAGATCTGTCAATCTTGTTCTTTGGTTAAAGTGCATGGGAATTCCTGTAAACAACCGATGGCTTTAAAGGCTTCTAGCTGTAAGTTTGTTTACCTTCCATTCCCCTTTGCCTGACCTTGAGCCTTAATTAGAAGGCCTGTGATTCGTGACTAAACCGAATAATTGCATAAAACAGAGCAGAAAGGCATTCAGACATAACTGGATTTATTCTAAATGTGAACATTTGTACATGTACTGATCATCATTACCAGGATAATAACATGGCATATTCCAGATCTTTGTTTATATTAGTGTGAAACAAATTGCCCCAGGTGGTTTCTGAAACGAAAAAAATCCTATTCTCAGTCTGTAACTATTAATTTTTAACTACTACTTACATTCTTCTTACTCTACATATTAAACCCACTTGTCATCAGTTATTGATTTCCTAGCTTTAACATTCGGTGAAGGAAAACAAAGTGCAGGACAGAAAAAAGAAAATCTGTGTCAGGATGTGCTCCACTTTGTGTGCCATTTAGTAGAAGACCTACAAACTACAGATCCCTTTGGCATTGTCCGCCTCCTCATCCTTCCCCCTGGCTGCAAAACAGCAGAGGAAAAAGGCATTGTGTTTCACAGAGGCAGACGAGCTCTCTTCCTTCCATGGCCCCTGAGTGTGTCTCCACTCTTTCTAAGCAATACATGTATGGGCAGCGCTCAAATGCAGTTGCTGAATAACATGGAATAAACCTCAGTGCAACTTTTAGTTTGGCACTGGGATACACCCTTTCTGCTTCCTCTCCTGCACCTGCTTGTGTCAAGAACAGGGGATTTATTCTCCAGTAACTCCCCTCCCTTCTTCCCCCACAGAGCAGCCTTTGCTGCTGGGTGTGCTCTCTATGGGTATCTGGCTTCTTCAAGCAGAAAATTTTGACAACAAAAATATTGCTATTCTGCCAAGTGCTGCAACCTCTGAGAGTCAGGCCTATGATTTTCTTCACCAGATATTTTTAAACCTTTTGAACAACCATAGCTATAGAATTTTTGAGTTCAGATGTGATAAAAATTTGCAAAAGCAGCTATTCCCCTCCATATCAGTGAATGCTCATCCACCTTTTACTTTCATGAAGTCCAAGCACCAATATTCAGGTCCTCAGTCCTTTACAGCCAGGAGATATGAGACCCACATGCTGACAGTGCAGAGGTTTGCAGCATGGCCTCTCCCATCCACCCATATACTATTGATATTTCTAGAAATTCAGGCTTTATTTTATAAAATGACATTCCATTTCTGTAGGTGGAGTCGACCCAAAAAGAGATGGTGTCAGGGGATGTATGTTAGCTGCAACACTTTGGACATGAATTCTGAGGTTTTATTTGGCCTGTAATTAAGACTTGAAGAAAATGGAGCATTTGTCAAACCTAAATGTGGTAGAAATACCCCTCCTTTGATGAGGCAGTTATTTTTTTGGGTTACTGTGTACACATCCCTGCCGGTACAAAACTGAGAAAGTGGGATAAACAAAGGAGTGAAGTCAAAGAATTAGGCAAAAGTGAAACCTGTGCTTCGACCATGACCAACATAGTAAATCTAAAGGCAGAAGATGCCTGGCCAGAGAAAGCACGAAATTATGTGTGTAATACTAGCTGGCAGAAAAGGGAACTCAATAATTGCAGTGCAATTCTTGTAATATACAGGGACAAATGTTTTGCAGACTTCAGTACTTCCTTGAGGAACAATGGTATAGATTCATTTGTCCCCTTCTCCAGTCTCTCCTTGGGGTCAGAGGCCCAAGGAAGAGGGCAGTACTGAATAAAAGTGTGGGCTGGGGGTCTCTGCCTCCTGTGTGTCACCATGAGTGGTTGCATGTATCCACACAACCACAGGGCTTTCAGTAACACAGCTGGCAAGTAAAATACCATGCTTTAAGATTTTGAAAATGTTTTGCCAGTCAAAGAAACTAAATTAATTGAGTGGAGTGGGTGCTGCCTTCTTTACAGGAGGAGACCCTGAGTACCTGTGCTGCATCAGATGTGAATAGGTAATGAAATTCTCAGGAAGAAACGACAGTTGAATGTTTTCAAGATCAATTTGGGAACCAAATATCTTTTTCAATTGTGGACTATTTCAGATACCAGATATTTCAAATAAATTCATTTGGACCCAATTTATTTGGTCCAAAACCATTGATCAAAACTAACAAAAATCGTGTCTCTTCCTGTATACTTACATCCACAGGGAGTTTTTACTTTAATTTTTACTCAGCAGCACATATCAGACTATGTGGTAATATTATGTACAGAATGAGTTCAATAATCTCAATGATGCAACATTTCCCGGTCTGCTCTGCTGATCAGCCCTGCTCTCAGGGTCTGCTGAGTGGAAAAACAGACATGCAAATGGCTCTGTCCATTACTGCCTGGCACCCTTCCTAATTTCTGCCTTCACTGTGCAGTGCAGGAGCAAGCTGATAATGCAGAGCTCTTAAGAGAAGTGCATCACAGAGGAAAGTTATTAACCTCTATTGTGTCCACCAGAGAGCTCCTGCCTCCTGAAGGTTAATTTTCTGATTTCACTGTTTGTGCTTGTGCTGTCCTCAAAGAAGGAGAAGCACACAGATGACTTCCTAAATCAGGAGGAACGTAATGCATACCTTTGGAGATATCTCTGTGTTGCTCTCAGCTCCCTTTCCCCAGTTCCCAGCTGTTCAGAGCTCCTGACATGAAAATTTTGAACAACCCCAGTGCTGCTGAAGGGTGAAATCCTTGACCTGTAAAGGTGCTAAATTTAATCAGATTTCATAGAGCATCTCAAACTCAGTTTTGCCACCACCCTGGCCCAGTAGTCTTGCTGACAATGTGCAGGAGTTTTGCTTGTTACTTTCTCTCCCACGAGCAGAAGATGAAGGAACAATGTCTCATCTTGGGCATTATCTCTTTTCTTCATCAGTGAAACTACTCAAGCAGTTGGGTCTAGGAGATGAAAGCTTCAACAGATTTTTGTGATGAGACTGTAATTTAGTGCTAATTTCATTTCATAAACACACATTTTCTCGTTGCTTCCTGTATTTGCATGGATTTGATTTTCATGCCACAGTCAAATGGTTTTAAAATTTCCTGAATTAGGGAGAGCACATCATAACATAAACTCCTATATATAGTAACTTTGTTTATGGATATTTGATGGACTCCTTAATGTGTCCATCATTTAGTTGACATGCAAAAGGTGCACAGAGTTCACAAAACAATTTTGAACTCCTTGTACCAAGTAATCTGCTTCACTCATTGCAATAAAAATAAATGTGGCAGAGAACTGCACTTGAGGCTGATGTGTCCACATATTTTGTTAGCAACTGGGCTGCTTTTTAGCCTGAAAATTCACACAAGCAAGTTATTTGTTCTGACCTTTGCATAAGTGGTTTTTAGATGTGTGTTCTATTTTTCTGGTGCCTGATTTGAGGCAGAGTCTGGGTGCAGAACTGCCAGACATTCACTCCTGTAATTGTTCTCACACATGCTCCTGCTGTCACCAAAAGACAGCTTTAGAGCAGGCTGAAGCTAAAAGGGACAGTGCCACAACCACATGTTCTCCAGTTCCTCATTATGACCCTCTGCTCTTTGCCTAGAATTCATTCAGGCAGTTTTGTCCCTGCCAGGCTTTGACCAATTACAGGTGCCAGACTCCAGATGCCAGATTCTCTGTACTCAACCAGGGATGCTGCTTCTCTTAATTTTCCAACTGAATAGTTGGTTACCAGAAAAGTTAGTGATGCTGAAATAGAAGAGTCAGACAAAAAACATTAGGAGTTGGGACCCAAATTCACTCATCTCTTTCAATCTTAATCCTCTCTGCATTCCCAAGTCCCTTTTGTAGCATCAACCTGAAGTATAGGTACAGCTAGATATTATCAGGGAAATGATCCTGTGGAAAGTAAGAGAAGTGTCATAATTGATTAAAGACTAAAGCAAATGGGATCACATTAAGACCATGAAAGAAACCTTATTTCCAAAACTATCTGTGTTGTATTTTATAAATTCATCTTTCTGTAAGGATTTGCTTGTATTTCACACAACTCTGTTTAAGAAAACACCTCCCGAGAGAGTACACATGAAGCACCTACTGCTTCAGTCCTTTCTATACACAGTATCAGGGATTAGGAAATGTGAACACAAAAGAGCATTAACCTGAAAGCAGGAAAAAAAGACCATTTCTCCTGAGGCTTGTAGAGGCAAGGCCATCTTCTGAGTCAGGAGAAACTTCAATTATGTGGATTCTCCAGTACAAGATAGTTATTTTGGCTTTGATCAATGCTAATTTTATTGATAAAAATGTCTGAACTGGATTATGAAAGGCCACATGATTCACAGGGGCATACAAGTGTATACAGGAAAGATCAGAAGAGAAAGTGAACTTTCTCTCACCTGTAGTGGAGTGAGTCAGAGTCCAGAGAGGTGGGGAAGTTGTGACCACTGCCCAGCCACTGCCCAGCACTGCAGCCAGAGTGGGGCTCAGACAGGGAAATGGTGGGTTGCCACTTGAGGGTATTCTGCCCAGGCTGACTGTGGCAGGACTCAGCTGTAGTGTGCCACAGCATTCTGGTCTCCGAATGTGCACTCACACACACATATATATATATAAAAATAGATGCATTCAGTGCATGCCCTCTCTGGCCCAGGTCATATCTGGAAGCCACCTACAGAGCTCTAGATTGCTAAGTCCATTTTAAAAATTAGTCAGCTGAATTTGTCCTAACAATCACAGCTTATTCACTCTACTCCCTTATTTGCAGCCTGGCAGCTGTTGAGGCATGTGGGATGCTCAAGACTGTGTGTCTGACTGTCCTGTTTGAAGAGGGAGATCCCGAGGAAAGCCACTTCTACAGGCTCACTCCTCAGCCACAGTGCTGTCCCTACGTGGAAAGGCACATCCCTGGGGAGGCAATGCCTTTACCACGTACTTTGCCTTTGCTGCTGAACGAGCACTAACAGGAAATTTTAGCCTGGCCTGCAAGGATGCACCTGCACTCTGAGTCTTGTCCTCTTCAGCACACTCAGTGCAGGTGGCATTTTATCTGTTGAGGCTGGTTTGTGACATCTGATCAATTTTTTTTCTGATGACTATCTACCTTCCCCCTGCAAAGGGAGTCCTTTTTTTTCCCTCTTCTTTTTTTTTTTTTCTTTTCTTTTTCTTGCTGTTGTAATATCCTGAAGGCAATAAACAACAGAGCCTTTTTCTGTGAGAATAGATCCAGGTTTCAACATACATTACTTCCATCCAGTTTCAGAACCATTTTGTTTCAGCCTAGTGAGTTGCAGCAGACAGCCTAAGGTTGTCCAGCCACCTACAAGAGCTGAAAAACTTTGACATCCTGGGAGGAGCTGCTGCTAAATGACTGCTGTTGGAGTATCTGCCTGGTGGTGATTTTGTTTCCATTTAATTTCCTCATCTCTAAAACCCAGTCCATCGCTCTCAGCCGTTCGGTCACCAGGCACTCTGCTCACTTGTGCCAATTTACTGGCTTAATGCTGGTGGCTTCATGGCAAAAATTTATTCTGAGGGTTTCTGAAACAAACCCTTAATGATATATGGCTGCCAAAGTTAGCTGTTTCACAGCTGTAATAGCACACTGTAGGCTGTGTGGCAGCCAAGCTGTCTTTGTAGCTGTATTAAGTGAGGTGCAAGTGCCTGGAATGCTACAGGCAGCAAGAGCCATCGTGGGTAGCAGGTGCCTTCAGAGTCATTGAAAGGATATGCTGTGATAACTTGATAAGATGTTTGCATGTGTTAAAGGGCACAACATCTGTGAAAGGTTGGCTGGTGACAGCACAATTTTCTGTGGACATGAGGTGTTCCGAACTGCATTAGAATTGGGTGGAAAATATGAAGCATGTTGTGTTTTTTGTACATGACTGAAATTATTTAATGAAAAGTATTTTTCCTGCTAATGCCTGATTCACTTAATCTGTTTACAGATTCTTTTACAGTGCCCCTGAACTTTTCCAGTGAGGATATACTGCATTTTGCCAGAAATCCTGAAAGTCATAGCACTGGGATGTGGGTTGGCATTCATGAAATTATTTTGGTGTAAATACAAGGTAGGTGAGAAGGGTCTTAGACTTGCTGTTCTTATTCTCTGCATCTATGTGGACCTAAACACTCTGGGCAACAAGATGGTTTCACCACTGCAACTAGCCTCCTACTCTTTCTCCCAGCTCAAAACTGGTCCTCATTTTTCTTGAACAGATTTTACCTTTCCTCTGCTTGTCATCATCGGAAAGCCCCATCAACCCATCCCTGCAGTCAGGTTCCACACAGCCATTCTTGTAGGCTGCAGTGGATCTTGCTACCAAGCAAGAACTTTAAAGTTCAAGCAAGCTCTTTAAAATAAAATAGGATACAGCATCGAAGGACTTATGTAAGAGTGATTATTCCTTCAGACTCATCGCTCTGTGGAACTATGTTGGCACAAGAAGGTGAGATGCAGGACCCTTATATAGTGTGAATACTGGCATTCTCTTGAGAAGGATGAACAATGTGGCAAGCATCTTTAAATTGCCTGTAGTCAGCCAGAGGTGCTGTGGCTGCATTTTCCAAATAAATGAAAAAGCCGATTTTAACATGGATTTGTTTTTCAGACATGGGGATTACACCCCATAACTGACTGGTGTGTCACAGTGAGATGTGTATCTCATAGCAATAGAGTATTTAAGACTACGTCCTTCCCTTGATGAATAAACTTAATTCACGTGTTGAACACTTTGTGGTCCCATTTCCTCTTGGTGAAAACTCACAACTCACGAAAACAAATTCTCAAGGCTTTTTCCCCTTATAATCCATTTGTCTAAATTTCACTGAAGTTGTTGAGGTATGAAAATTTAGCAAGAGGAAAATGAACTCTTAGTGATTGTCTTGTTTGAAGGATTGAATGGATTAAATTTATAACTAGTCCAGCTGTGTCTGGCTGTGAGATAAACATGGATGCTGCACAAGTTATTGATACCAGTGAATCATTTCCATAGTGGGAACCTGAGATGAATGATTTGGACTTCAGTGCATTTAGGTTGTTGCAAGATCTGTAAACTTGACAATGCAAAGGCACAGGCTGCGTTGCATGTTGCTGCATTTGGGCTTCCATTTATGTTAAGAGAAAATACAAAATCTGTCTTTCTCTTCCAAGAACTTTCAAGCAAGAGAGAAAACTGTAAACCTAAACCATTGGTAAATGTTTCTTTTTTGCCTAACATAATTTACAAAATGTTTGTCTCTTTGTCAGAGGTAAATTGGGGGTAGACCAATCACACATAGACTAAATATGCTTCAGAGGTGTGAATTCTTTTCAAAATACCAGAAGAGATCCTCAACCCTGCAATGGGGCACCCAGAGAAGTTACTCAGGGCAAGACAGGGTAGGAAATTAACTCAGAGAGATGCATTCATACATGCATGTCTCTGAGCCCACCATGAGAGCAGAGCACCTTACTCCTTTCTCACTTAGAGTAGGAAAAGCTGCTGCACATTCAGCCTGGTCTGCTGGAAGGAAGAAATATGCCTATGGCATATGGGTTGGAACTAGTTGATTTTGAGGTTTCTTCCAACACAAACCATTCTATTATTTACAACAGGCTTTTGCAGTGCATGAAGCAAGTGGTGTGCTATAAATCGGCATGTTGTCTTATTTCAAGTACCTTTTTCTTATACCCATAATTTGAATGCCTTTGCTAGAAGTTCCTCAGTCTCATTACTGAATAATGTTGTGTATTGAGTTCCTGACCTCCAGGTTATTTCAGGATGCCACAAAGTGGGTGTAGCTGGAGATCTTGGGCACAGGCTGCAAAAGTGAACAGATATTGAACAGATGTTGGGTATAGGAACATAGGGCTAAATTTCCAAAACTCATCTAAAGAATTCTATTCTTCCTGGACTAGTGATTCCACATGCATAATTGTCTTGGTTTGAAAAGACAGGTGTCTGTTAAGGAAGGCAGAAGTCTCCTCTGAAGCAGGAAATGTAAACCCCCTCCCTCCTAATTGTTATAATTTTGAAATCAAGGGGCTCTCAGGCAAGGATACAGGAGCAGGAATAACAGTTCTTTATTAGGGAAAAGGAAAAAAAAATAAAATTAACAATACAGTAATACAAAACAACACTGCCAGAGTCAGAATACGACCTGACAGCCTGTTGGTAGCAGTCCAACTGAAGTAGTAGCTGCAGTCCTCTGGAGTGACAGACGTAGTTCCATTGAAGCAGTGATCCTGGAGAAGGGTGGAGGTTTCCTCTGGAAACTCAGTGGGAAAAGGCCGCTCCTCTGAGAAATCCAGCGGAGAAGGCTGCTCTAGTGTCCCACAATGTCAGAATATATCCACGAAGCAGTGTGTGGCTCCTCTCCCTCGGGCAGAGCATCTCCCATTGGGATGATGGAATTTTATCAGTCATGGAATGACACTTAATGGCCCATTAACGGGAGATATTTCCCGGAGGGAGGATTGATTTTGGAAGAGATAAGAAAAATTGCCCAATCAACAGAACGTTAACTGTCACACCTTTAACAGATGGCAAATAGAATACACACATTATCTTTTAATCCATGACAACAATGGATCAAGTGGATTATAGTTGCCCATCTGCCTCTCTTGGAAATGTTTTTATGCTTCCTGAAGCTGTTTTTGGTCTGCATGTAGGTAATCTGGAGAGGGTATGTTCCACTATCATCTTCATACCAAAAGAACAAGAAATATACTGAAAATTCAGATGAGCTAGGGACAAGTTAATGTTAACTCTTTAAAGGAGACTTTTACGTAGACTTACAAGTTGCAACAATGCTGATCTATTGATGTACATTGGAATTTTCTACTTCAGTATAAAATACCTTAACAACTGAAAAATCAGAATATACTAAATTTCATCTGTCTTAATATCTTTCTGAACTCTGCAGTAGCATTGTGGTTCTAGCTGGATGCCACATATTTTCAAGTTATTTCTTCTCCTACATGAACAGAACACCTGACCTCCACTGCACAGTCCTGTCTGTTGCTCGGAGTATGAGTAGGTCAGATGTCGAAACTCAAGTGGTTGCTTGTCCTTTTTTTTGTTTTTTTTCAGTAACGAGGAGTATGGTGGCTCAGGCAGATGCTGAGTTTCATTCCAGAATTCAGGATTCAGGTCCTGGCTGATTGGTTTGCAGCTCTCCTAGGGGAGTCAACCCTAAATTACAGAAACTATTGCTGTTGTTGTTATTATTATTATTATTATTATTATTATTATTATTATTATTATTATTACTACTACTACTACTACTATTATTATTGCTAATGCACAGGAGAAGTTAGTTTTCTTCTTAGTAACAGGTATAAGTGGTCTGAGGAACAGCAGTTCAATGAAAGTTCAAGCAATGGGCAGGACAGATCCAAGATGTGGAGCCACTTAGAAATGATAGCTAGAACAAAAAAAAACTATGAGGAGGTGATGAATCCTGGATGTGTATCAGGGTTATATGTTAAGACAGCCTCCTGGGAAATATTTAAATCAATTTGAATTGTTTTGACAACAGATGAAGATAGCAAGTAATCATTCATGATACAGCTACTATTCAGAGAGTAGACTCCTGTCTTGTGTGTTTCCTCTGTCAGGGAAAACTTCATTCTGAATTTGTGTGGAGGGCATGAGCAGAAAATTCAGCCTTCTGGGAATTTACTGTTTTAATGGTCTGTGAAAACGCTGCTGGAGCCCCTTTTGTGATCCCATGCTCATCTCCAATGGCTTTTCTTGGCCTTGTTCTCTGATTAAGCCAGGTGGCTGTGGGAAAGATGCTGCTCCATTCTACATTTAGAAATTGGCAGAGAGCAGAAGTGACGCTATAAAAAATTTCAACTCCAGTGAGAAATTCAAATCTGCCAGTCATCCTGTAGAACACTCTGGAGTGCTGCCCTTCCTCCTAAGCCCTCTTCTCCCTTCATACACAGTCAGGAAACATTTGTGAATTTTAAACAGAGGTCATGGCTAAGACCCACCCACTTGATTTTGCAAGCCCTTCATGTGCAATGAACAAAAAATCAGTTAAGAGATTTTTCTTCCAACTTTGTTAGGAGAGCACATGAAAGGGCAGGTAGGGTCAAAGCTGTAGGAGGACAGTGGAGGTGAATAGCTGGAGGATCAGCAGAGTGAACCTGTGGGAGTATTCAAGTGGTGTAATTCTTGCATGCAGGAAGAGGTAGGGAAAAGTTTTCACGGACTGGAAAAGGACTTCAGGGGACATGCTCTCTGTTTCACACTCCCTGCTGCTGATTTGTCCAAGGGAGGAGAAAGGCTTCAGGTTTCACTGTCTTGTCCAGACTCCCCGCTGCTCAATAGGTACCTGCTAGCTCCATTTCTCCTTCATTCAACAGGAAAAGTGGTGGAGCTGTAAAAGACAAAAATCTTTTTGGCTATCTTTGACAATTCTTGTATTTTGTGTTGACTTCTCATGTCAGGAAAACCAGTGTGTTCTGTGTGTGTGTCTGTATTCATAAGACCATCAAGTCCAACCATTAACCCACCACTGAACCATGTCCCCTAGGGCCACATCTACACACTTTTTAAACATCCCTATGAATAGTAACTCAGCTGTTTCCATGGGCAGCTTGGTCCACTGCTTAACAACCCTTTCCATGAATAAACTTTTCCTGATATCCAACCTAAACCTCCTCTGATGCGGCTTGAGGCCCTTTCCTCTTACCTGGAAGAAAAGAGACACCCACATTGCTACAGCCTCCTTTCAGGCTGTTGTAGAGGATGATAAGGTCCCTCCTGAGCTTCCTGTTCCCAGGACGTACAACCACAGCTCACTCAGCTGCTCCTCACATGATTCACCTTCTAGACCTTCTGCCAGATCTGTTGCCCTTTTCTGGACTCTCTCCAGCACCTCAGCACTCGAGGTGTGTCCTCACCAGTGCCCAGTACAGTGGGACAATCCCTGTCCTGGTCCTGCTGGCCACACAATAGCTGATCACAGACTTGGCCATCTGGGCATATGCTGGCTCATGTCCAGCTGCTGTTGACCAGCATTCCAAGGCCCTTTTCCCCTGGGCAGCTTTTCAGCTGATCTTTGGTGCTGTGTGGGGTTGTTGTGACACTAGCGCAGAAGCCAGCACTTGGCCATGTTGAATCTCAAGATAACATTTCCCTTTCTGTAATGTAGAGAGCGTCTGCCAGAATAGTGGGGTATATCTTGGAAGGCTGCTAAGAGAACAGGCAACAGAATATGGAACATCAGCAGCTTTTGTGGCAGTACATGCAGAAAGAACAGTCATCCTACCAGCTAAAGGGAAGGGTTCTGCTGGTGATCATCTCCATCTCAGAAAGAGTCTAGATGGTACCTACCTGGCAGAAAGTCACGTCCTTCGCACTTCCAGGATCAACGTGGCAACCCAGAGAGAGCTTCCATGAAAACATGAAACTATCCAGGGCGCAGATGCAGGAAGTGCCAGAGTCTGTCAGTAGTAATGGATGGCAGTAGACACAACAGCTGTGTGAGGTGTGACCCAGTGGATGACCTTCTCAGCCTGATGTCAGCATTACAAGAGGAAGTAGGTAGGTTAGGGAAGTCTGAGAAGGAAACGAACTTGCAGAACCATTCTCTGACCTCTTGAAGATGGAAACAGGAACAGAAAACAGGATCAAGAGGATCCTGTGTTTTTTTCCCAGCAGGCTGAAGACAGTAGCTTAAAGGGAAGACTCCACACTCAGGACAGCAGGCAAACCTATTCCCTGCCTAGGTCACCTTCCAAGTGCGTCTGTACAACAGGTACAAGGCTCTGGATATAGAATGCCAGCCAACAGGTACTGATCTCTACCACAACATTGACACGCCATTGATAATTCTGCACCAGCTGGGACTCCATGACCCCATCCATGACATGGATGGACTGGAGAGCCAGGAAGTGGTCAGAAAGACTCATGCACCCTTTAGTAGTCCTATGTGGCCAATGTGTAAGTCCAACGGGGAGTTGAGACTGACTATGGACTAGTGGGGCCTGAATGAAGCCACACCACCACGGAGTGCTGCTGTGCTGGATGTGCTGGAGCTTCAGTATGAACTGGAGTCCAAGGCAGCAAAGTGGTGCCACCACCGACATTGCAAATATGTTTCTCTCCATTCCCCTGGCAGCAAAGTGAAGGCCACTTTCGCCTGAAGGGGCTTGCAGTACACTTGGAACCGACTGCCCCAGGGGTGGGAGCACAGTCCTACCATCTGCCATGGACTGATTCAGACTGCACTGGAAAAGAGTGAGGCTTTGGAACGTCTTCAATACATTGATGACATCACTGTATGGAGGAGCACAGGAGGGGAAGTTTTTGAGAAAGTGGAGAAGATAATCCAGATCCTCCTGAAGGCTGATTTTTCCTTACCAAAGTAAGGTCAAGGAACCTGCCTGCAAAATTCAGGCTTTAGGAGTAAATGGCAGGATAGACATAATCAGATTTTAATGGATGTGTTCAATAAAATACCACCTATGTCCCCACCAACCAGCAAAAAGGAAACACAGACTTTCCCAGGTGTTGTGGGGTTTGCAGAATGTATATTTTAGATCATAAACCCTCAGATCATAAACTCTCTCCATCATGTGACATTAAAGAAGAATGATTTCATCAGAAGAATGATCCTGAGCAACAACAATCTTTTGAACAAATGAAACAGGAGATTNCAACTCCAGTTGCTCAAGGAATTAGTCAGTAAGGTGCCCTGGGAAACTGACTCAGGGTCAAGGGAGCAGAACACAGCTGGCAGATCTTTAAGGACACTTTCCTTAGAGCACAAAACTCTTGATCCACTGGTATAAGAATTCAGGAAAGGAAGAGAAGAGACTGCTATAGATAGCTGTTATAAATGTACGGAGCCAANTTAGATCATAAACCCTCAGATCATAAACTCTCTCCATCATGTGACATTAAAGAAGAATGATTTCATCAGAAGAATGATCCTGAGCAACAACAATCTTTTGAACAAATGAAACAGGAGATTGTCCATTGGGTTTCCCTGTAAATTGCTCTCAAACCCATGACCTTTGCCTTTTGTCTCCCATTGGAGAGGGAAGGGAGTGGCATATGATCTTTTTTAGTGGGAATATTAAATTCCTAAACTATGACAATGGTTCAGAAGGGACAGGCAAGGCAGGAGGGGCAGAAGGATTGGCCTCTACATCAAGAAATGAATGGACTGTGAAGGGCTCTCTCTGAAGAACAGCCACAAAGAGGTCAAAACTTCATGGGTGAGAATCAGAGACAGAGGTAACAAAGGG
Organism: Irena cyanogastra; assembly: GCA_013397155.1. Taxonomy (NCBI): domain Eukaryota; kingdom Metazoa; phylum Chordata; class Aves; order Passeriformes; family Irenidae; genus Irena; species Irena cyanogastra. The sequence goes on from VWZV01004664.1 coordinate 65,094, forward strand.
AACCTTGTGGATGGTGTCTGTTAGAGGCTGCCTGATCAGGGGGAGTGTTGACAACAACTCCTTCTTGCTCCAGCCACAGGAGGCACTGAACTCACCGGTCTCATCCTGCTGGGGCACTTCAACCCCCAACATCTGCTGGGAAAGAAGNAAGTCTAAAAGATATTTAATCTATATTAAAGCTTAAAAGATATTTAAGTCTAAAAGATATTTAATTTGGGTCTTGGGTTGTCCCAGCGAGAAACAATGCTCTTCCAGGAGATTATGAACTATTGATGAAATTTTATCTATGTCCAGGAAGGGGGTGATGTTCCTGAGATGTTGCATATCTTCATCAGGTAGCTTATCAGGGTGCTAATGGCCAGGTGGTTCCTCTTGAGATGGCCCATCTCCCATTCAGCCGTGGCTTTAGTCTCGGTGATTTCTTCCTGGAAATCTATTCAGCTAAAGGAGCCACACATTCTTACGGGAACTCGCCCCTCCAGAGAGTGTGGTCTTGACATGTTTCGGTTTGATACAAAAGTATACATTTATATCTTACACATGCATTTCTAATATTGAATGATTATATAAACTTCATAGGCACGAATTAAACACATATTTATAACAATAGTCAAGTCTTTCTGCCCAAACTAAAGGGCAAGAATGTCTAGACAATGGAAGCAGGGACAGGTATGCTGAGAATAGTGCAGGAACACTATGGGGTGTTGGGGTGAGGAACGTCCAGGAAAAGCTGGAAGCAAACTTAGCAGGGAATTCAAAGAATAACAAGGGCTTCTACATGTATGTCACCCAGAAAAGACAGATCAAAGAAAGTGTACCTACCCTGCTGAACTGTGCTGGAAAACTGTAAACAACAGACCAGGAGAAGGCTGAGATACTCAGCAAGTTTTCTGTTCAGTCTTCACTGGAAACCTCTCTTCCCACACCTCCTGAGTGGGTGAACAGAAATATAGAGAGAGAAAAGTGTGGCCAGCTTGGTATGATCTGTTCCATTGGGGGGATTTAGGTAGTTTCATTTACTATGGGTGGTGTCCAGGAGAAACAACAAATCTCGGGAGTTTCAATAACAAACATTTACTTGCAAACTTTAGACTGTTAAAATAGAAAAAGATTCTTGGCAAATTTTAAAATGTAGCTGTTTTTGTTAGAAATGTAGCAATATAAAAGCATAAAAATAACACTTAAAAAAAAAGCCTAAGGTAAAAGAAACAAAGAATAGGGGTAGAAAGCAATATAGTTACCACCCTTGGATCCAGCCATGAGACTTGATTATTGCAGTTTTGATGTTCATTAGGTGAAGTGGTGGTTGTAGTCTTCACCCATTCAGGGTGGAGGACGCCCACAACATGGGAAGTCCATTGGGTTAATATACACTCAGGCTAGGTGGCAATGCCGTGGAGTTTTGTGCTGGATAGTGTAATACTGTAGATCATGGGACATTTTGGAAGTATTTGGTATCTTCTAAGACATTATAGCTGCCTCTTACACCCGCATGGTTGAATCAATTATGGCCCATCAGAAGGGAGGAATGTCTTCTGGCTTAGCTGAGAATGTTCCAGTACTTCTCTCTTCCAGACGGGAGTTTTCACACCTGAGCCTCATATGCATGGACATTGTAATGATAAAAAGCACTATCCCACCTCAAAGGATTCGCCTCTTACCTGCCTCTTCCCTTATCTTGTTCAACATGCAGTTTTTAGGCTCCACCCCCTCTATACCTGGGTAATCCCTTCTAACACAAACTATTCTGCATTTCTAAATACTGACTCTTTGTAGTAAAGATGGTGCCTGGTGTGTGCCCTGCCAGAGTTGCTGGTTCATCAAATCCTTAGTCACGCATATAGACCAAGATCTGGTATTGGCTAAAAGCCACTTTTTATGGAGATGTGTGTGCATCATTTGTGGATTTCTTTCTATCTGAATAGTTAAACATTATGTATTATTATATATTAATATTGCAAATATGTGAAATGGTGTCACTCTGTAACTCAGAAGGTTAAACACTTGCCACCCTCTTGACTGGAAGAAGAAGATGCTGAGAATTTTCAGAGCTATCAAGACTGGAGAGACTTGATCCAGAAGCTATGAAGCTGTTACTTTGAAGATGTGCTGTAATTATTCCAGTGTAGGGCACTGTCCCTTTTACAGTGTTGCTGTGCCTCACCTTCTTCTGCAGGATTCATTCTTTCTGTCTCATGGATTAATGTTAAAATGGGGCCATGATGAAGAAATGCTGATATGAATGAAGCTGCAGAGGCTTCATTGTTCAGTCTTTTTTTTCTCAAATTGACTTTTAATCTGACTTCCTGAGTGCCTGTGCGGTTTGACTATTTGCATGCCTAAGAAAAAATGCTTATGTCTACAGACAGAATGAATTTACATTTTTGTTTTCCTTAGCTCATTTTAGATATATAGCATCGAGTATCATAAGCCAAGCATGTGTATTTCTGATATCACTGTAGCATCATTAACAGCATTGAAGTCAGACTAATTTCAATGTGTAGACTACTTGCTGCCTTCCCCACAGATGTCAATTATTTATATTTCAGAGACTCAAACTGGTTTCCAAATCACAATTTTGTTTTTCAAACAACTAAGGAGACCAAAACAAGTTTTGAGATTCATCATTAGTTATGGTATCCCTCTATCACTTTTAAAGCAGCTGCTATCCCCAGAACAAAACAGTTTTCATTTCTAGGGAGAACATCCAAGCAATGGTGAGTCAAGATGGATTTGTGGGACACATATCTAGAAATTCAGAAAAAAAAATTCAGACCGTTTGTACTAAAACTTTTATAACAATGATTGTATTTAGCCTGATAAAAATACATGCTTCCATATGCCTTTGAACAGTTAGTAAGGGATTAATGCTAATACTTGTTTAACTCTGCAACTGTAATTGGCCCATTTCCAGCTATCTTCTTCTTTTCTGAAAGCTTTATTTATGAGAGAATAGCAAAGCTAGCAACAATATAGAACTTTTTACATGCTTTCAGAAATGTGAATATTGAAGTGTGATCTCTGTGAGTCCTGGCACCAGCAATTGTGCCCAGATGTGTGCTTATCTTTCCTGGGGGTGTGCAGGGGCTGTGGAATAAGGTGTCAGGGATGTTTGCATGGAGATCTGCAATGGCTTCATTTTCCACTGTTTTGACAGAAAGTCCCAAATGTCCCTAGTAACTTGGAGAGGCGACAATTAATGCTGCTCCATATGGCTTCATCCCAAAACTAACTTCAAAAGTAACTTACAAATACTATGAGAAGCAATTTTGGAAAAGTCTGCATAAGTGCCTTGATGAATGAGATTTGTATAATATGTAAAGGGACTGTAGCACTTTTTGTGGCAATAGGCAAGGAGGGAATTTCAACTGTTTAAACCTTGAAAAGATATAATTGCCTCCTAAAAAAAAGGGAGGATAAAATAGTTCTCCTACCTTTAATTGGCTTAAATATAAAGAATTTATTGGACTATTCATCTCTTTTTGTCCCAAAACAATTTTATTCTTGTATTACAGTTTTATTTTCTTTCCTGTGGCTTAAGTTATCTAGCTATTGCACTTTTGATTTGGCTTTCAGTAGTGAACTGAATCTCACTCAAAGTGATGTATTTAAAAAGGTAGAGACATGTATGGTCTCACCTGGGAAAACTTCCATAAGATGTCTCTCAAATATTCATTATACTTTATTGTCATTCTTCCAGGCTACATATAATGCTAATGTAAGAGATAAATGTTTTCCCAAATACATAAATTTTCAGTTCTATTTTGATTTCTCAATTGTATTACTAGGTTTTTGGTGGAGTTAAAAGAAAAAAAAATACCACATTCCTTTGCCTCAGGAAGAATTTTACTGGTGATTACTTAGGTTGATACTAATGTGTTGGGTGTTAACTGCTCTGTTCAGATAGTTCACACTGCTGCTGAAAGAATTCAAGATCTTCCAGAAGAAGGTAGACACTTATTTCCTGTAACAGTGCAGTTAAATGTCACCTTCAATTTCTACAGGAAAGTGAGAAAGAAAAAAGGTGAAGGAAAGGAGACAGACTTGGGAGTATTTGTATTTAATGTTTGGTAAAATGAACAGTGATAATAACAAGAAAGCAAAAATACAAGAAAATTGAATATTCACAATCTTGACACTGAATAGTGTTTTAGTCTGTCCGCAATTTTACCGGAACCCACAACTACCCAGGCAAAAATCAATGTAAGCATAACTGCAAATACACTAGCACTACATATTTTAAAATAATAAGCACTGTCCTTGTTACCATTCTCATTCCCTTGGAGGAAATACCTTGTATAGTTGTGATTCTGCTTTTCACTTTCACTTTCTTCGGATGAGGTGTGGATGTCCTTGTTTCATCAAAACAGTGTTTGGAAGAAGGGTGCTTGCAAATGGAATATTTTTAATCATTGAAGGAATCACTCTAGTCATGCATAACAACTCTGATTCAATGTAAGTAATTTATTTTCATCAAAAAATTAGTTTTTTTCAGACATGATTTTTCACTGTAACCAGACATAAGTGGCTTGGTTGGGACAGCAGCTGCCACTACTCTGTATGTGCAGTTTATCCAGGGAAAAAGCAAAAGACATTTCTTCTGCTGTCATCTGGACATGACCAGTAGGAGAAAATAAGTATGGCACTCAGCCACACTACAGCATTGAAATAAGTGAAGCTGCTCTTTCATATTCCTATGAGTGCTTCGATGTAAGAGAGTCCCTATCTAATACTACTACACAAGCAAGCAGTCCTAGACCAAACTGGAGCAGAACCTCACTAATCGAAGAGAGACCACAAGAAAACTCTAGGGAGTCAGAGACAGAAATTTCTGTTTATTGGTTTGGCTGAAGATAGTCTATTTAAAGACAGTATCTGGTAGTTAAATAGAAAGTGAGATTATCCAGTTTCAGGTATGCAGAAACTATGGCAAAATATCCATAAGGGGTTGTGTTAAGATACAGTTTCCTTAGGGGAAAATTTGCCCTTACTGATGATGGTTTATCGGCTGGATTTGTGTAAGAAATCAGGTTTCCCCTCCATCTAGGGCTTTTTAAAGGGAAGGGAGGAAGAAATACTGTCTTCAAGGGTAATGATTCTAGTTGCCTTTTTAGTGTATGTATGTTACTGTGCTGAAAGATCATACAAAAATATATGGCCAGAAGCTGCCAGTTTGAAGGGGCCTGGGGAGAAAACTGGAAGGTGCTTAGTCTTCACAAAAGGCCAGAGAAGTTTAGTCTTTAGCACTTGTATACCTGCATACAAACACATACCTCTTTGTTTGTTTCCCACCCTAGGCAATATGTGGTAATGAAGAAGTCCAGGTAGTTTATTACTAATAGCAAAGAACCTGCAAGTGGATAAATGAATTTTGCTGTGACTAACATCTGCCTCTGCAGAGATGCCCAAACTAGTTCTGAAGGAGTGTGGCCACCCTCCTGAGTTCAGGACTCAGCAGTCTCCCAGAGCTCTCCCTGTCCTTCAGGATTTCTCTGCAGCGCGCATGGCACGTGTAGAGGATCTGCACTAGGATCCATGCAGACATGCCTGGATCTGCACTGGCACTCCCAGCCAGCAGCAGCACCCCACTTCGAGCACACTTTGAAATGTGAAAGTGCAGCATCTACTCTAGCCCTGTTGTGTACGGCAGATAC
>VWZV01004664.1:73824-138469 GCA_013397155.1 Irena cyanogastra
CCAAAGGACTACAAAGGTATCCCCCAAACTCACCATCCTTCGAGATCTCCCCAAAGGACAGAAGACTCTACGCCGCTGGACGGCCGCGAGGACTTCCACGTTGGTAGCTATAAATCCCTCCTTACCCTCTATTTTCTTGCTATACTTTGTTTCCTTTCCTCTCCCCTCTATCTCATAATATTGATGATTGTTTTCAATAAAGTGCATTGCTGTGATTGCACTGAGAGTCCCTTGCATTACCTTTTGCGCTCGTAGATCAATAAACGAACCACCATGAATCCCGCTTTGTGGATTGTGACAGCATCTTTTATCAAGAGAGAATGTGATTTTAAAGCCATTAACAGGATCCCAGATGTAATAGCTCACTATACCTTGCACATAACATCATTTTCCGTAACAATGTCATAAACAGGGTGCAGAATTAAAAATGTAGCCTCCACAACACAAAATGCCAAGAAAGGCAGTTTAGTATTTTGCATACATGTTATCAGTGAAGAAAGTCAGGCTTTTAAAATTGAAATGACTGTATTAATTCACAGCAGAATCACATCCAGAAACAATCCCTTGTTTCAGCCTAGTGATCAGGTAAGTGGATTTAAATTTCTTGCAAACACAATTTATTATTCTTTATATATCTTTCTCACCTGCAGTCTTCCAGAAATATTGAATTACAGCATCAGAGAGAGCAAAGTAGGATATGCTCATTTCCATTCGGATTCCAACCAGCGTTATCAGCTAGGTCCATCTGTAAGTTCCCATACACCACTGTGCAAGCAGAGTAGCTGTACCACACACCTCTTCCACTGGGGTAACACAAGCAGCATGCAGAGCTCTCCATCAACAGTGAGATGTCAGCCCACCTGCAACGTTGTTTACAGGCTGTGTAAAAGGGGGCCAGCGAGGAGGATTGAGTCATAGAAGACAGATTCATAAACAATGAGCCAAATATCATTGTTTCAGAAGGAATGGTGGAAGAGCTAAGCTCCCTCCCATGAATTTGGACAGCTGTGGATAACCCCAGCCGACCTTTCCAGCATTCAAAGAATAACAGCTTTGCTGAGATGAACCAGTATTGGACAATTTTTCCAGTGTGTCAGGCAAAACAAACTCTTGGTTCACACCACCTCTGCTGTCCTTCTTGATCTTACGTAAGTGTAACATATAAACAGGAAACTATTGCAAGGAAATGCCATGATGCTCTTGTTCAAATTCCACTACCTCCCTTTTTCACTATATCTGAGCAATATCTTGTGTTAATCCTCCTTGGGGTGGGGGATGAGAAAAGCAATTCACTTTATAACTTTGGTGCCATAGCATAATTGGTGCTCCCTTTTCTCCCCCCATGATAACTTCAAATGCATGAAGAATTAATATCTAACTGCATTCTAAACCTTGTGATGCCTAGGTTATTATTTTTATCAGATACTGGATAATGCATATTACATTACAACACACTTGTGTGAACTCTTGCTTGGAAAAAGAAACCCTAGTTTTCCTACAGCCTCAAAGAATAAACATATTTCACTCTGGGAGAAAAATTAAATACATACATATTGTTTAGCCTCAGCTGCATCCCCAGACACAAGCCCACCTTATGTCTTCCATATTTTTATTACTACTATTTTTGTATTTTGGGAAATGCCCAAAACAAGCACTTCCATTCCTGCTTTGGTATGGTTTTGAAGCGATGAAAACTGATTCAGCTGACTTCCATGCACAGGGCAAATTAACAGGACTACAAAAACCTTTGAACTAATATAAATTCAATCACTGCTCTTTGTTATGAAGGTAAATACAAGCATCCTGACTCTGGGAGCCTCTCCAGAGAGCAGAGCACACTGACTCAAAGAGATACTGAGTTTCTTAATGTCGCGTTATTGCAGCCCTGCTGTCCTTTGCTGAACCAAAGAGAAACGTATCTCAAAAAAAAATGTCCACGGAATAAGAAGCATTCTTCTGTGGCTAACATAAATCATGCAGAAGCATCTGACCCTAGCTGCTTCTCTTGGGTGATTTCATTAGCTAGTCTTATAAGCATATCTTCCCTTGGAGCAGGTGGCTTGGTACACTCTTCCCCCTGCAGGTATGGGGTTTGCAGGCACCACTGGTGAGATGAAAGTTGGGTAAAAATGAGTGACATCTGCATCTTGTGTTAAAGGTCACTCTGGAAATATAAGTTCAATGAAGCAACCACACAACTTGGAAAAGGGGGGGGTTACATGTATCCTGCTGTGACATGTGGCAAGGGTCACAAATGCCATGACAGTATGTCACTGTCCATATGCAAACATCATTGCATCATTGCACCTTATAATGAACATAATGAAAAACCAGGTTTTTTAAGCAGGTCTCAAGATTGCAGCAGGATTACGTGTATAAAGAGGTGGCAGCAGAATTGGTAGAGCCAGAAATAGAGTCGGGAAAGTCCATGTTTCTCATAAGCTTTGTTTTCATGTTGTCCACTCAACCACACCACTTCCTTCACTTGGGAGTTAGCTGTTGGTGGCAAAAGTCTGAAGAGCTTCTGTATGTGTTTACAGTTATAATCTACATCCTTCACATCTCATTCAGACTTCTAAAATGTGCCTGATATTGATCAGATGTCAGCATTTCCAAGGTGTTTGTCAGCCTTAACAACTTCCTATCCTCAGTTTATAGCCCTCTACCTTCATTCATTACATGGAATGATGTCTGCAGCAACCTTTTATAGAAACCTTGGCTACTTCCTCCCACTCCAATCCAGGTACACTTTGAGGTTGAGGTTGCAATGTGCCTAAGGCAACCTATAGCATAGTTCTCATTTTGAGGGGTCAGAGTCAGGGTTCCCAGGTCCACCACATCTCCCTTTCTCTGTTGTTACATGGGTGCTGGGCCCAGGTGGGACAGGCCAACTTAGATCATATGGACCACAGGATAGGAAATCTGAAATCTCCCTTGTCCCATCATGCAGCTGATCAGGAAACTGCAAATGGGGACAAAGTGATGGGGCTCTGACATCAGTCTGACATAAAACCATTTCCCTGACATGCCCTTTTGGTGTGCAAGATCCTGGGTCACAGTGCCTGCTGCCACAGTGTCTTTTCAGACTGTGCTTCCCCTGCTTTGCTTGTGCTCTTCTTGGCTTCCCTTTCTCCTCTGTCTTGCATTTCTTTTAACAAGACTGATGCAACTTGCACTTCTCCATGCGAGGACAAGCCACACATCTGAAGAGAAAATTGTTCCCTACAGATTTGCTTGCAGAGCCAGAAAAACAGTCTTTTGCAAAAGGGATTTTTCAACACTCAGTGTGCCTATGCCAAAATGCCTCAGCAGATTCTCTTGACTTCTCCACTGAACTAATTGCTCTGCTGGAGTCTGTTCCTGTTGTTCTCAGGGAGGCAATGGAATAAACTGGGTAATGGAAGCCACAGAAGTTGCAAATGTCCTGTTTTATTCACTGGCTCTTCCTGCCGAAGGAAGGATGTGGGTTGATCTTCAGAGGAAAGACATCAGATCATTTCTGTTTCTTTCTTTTCCTAAAATCAGCTGCTAAGTGAAATAAAAAATTGTGCAAAGGAATACTAACAGGTCCTTGTTTTCCCTCCTCACTAAAACCCATGAGCTTCTTGGGGCTTCACAGAGAAAGATAAGCAATGTGACAATTCCGGCCATTCATATGCGTTGATTTGTTTTGTTGTGTTCTTCGCAACCAAATTTCTTAGTGCTTTGAGACTGGAAAAAAAATCACAAAGAATATCAAAATTATGAAATTTCAAGGAAGAAAAAAAAAATTCAAGTAAACAAATTGTGAGTTACAGTTTTACCATAAAGTGGCTTTGCTGGCAAGAGAATTAGATCAAGATGATCTTGACAAGCGGGATATTGTGTTAACTGTGCAAACTTTTTCTATGCTTGTATATATCTCTTAGCAGTAAGGTGGGATCTTTTTTTCCACATTTCATGGAGAAACTGAATTACAGGTTGAAAAGAAGATGAGTTCTTGAAAATTGCACAACATTTAAACAAAATCTTTTGGTGTTCTACATCAGGTTTTGTGTTTACACAGAACTATCTCCAACTCTTCTTTATCTTCTAGCAATTTTTTTTATTTTACCAGATTTACTTCATTACTTCCTTCTTCGAAAGAGATCTTTTCTCCTCAGCCCCCTTGATTGTTTAGAAAGAGAAATAATTAAAGATGGAGAGAGGGAAGTGAGAGGTTTTGATGTCACATATTCAGTTATGCTTTGGTTCTCCCAGCTTATAATTTTCTTGAGACCCCTTATACTGTAGCTAGCGTCTCTTGAACAGCAATTTGTCAAACCTTGTTTCTCATAGCTTCACGTCCACAAGTGAGAAAAAGGCCTGTTTCTACAGATGTCCAAATAAAACCTATTCCAGAATCAAATGGTTAGTGCCCTGAATTGTCATGTAGCAAATGCACAGTCTCTAAAGAATTTCAGAATGTGTGTAGATTCAATGGGAAACAGGAAATGAAGGAAATTGAAAGAGATCTCATCTCCGTTTGCTTTTACCTTTCGCCACACTTTTGTGCTCCATCCTAGTCATATAGGTCAGTATAAAAGTGCATCCTCTCTTCTTCCATGCCAGCCTACTTGTGTTGTGGTTGCATTCATTCAGCACTCAAGAAATAGGTGCCAAAGTAGCTTAGATCTAAGGCATACCACACACACCAGTCTCAGGTCTGCTTTTATCTTTGAATTGGTAAGACTGAAGATTTTGCCTGTCCCATAACTATTTTCCCCACTCTCTGAGTTGCTAGCGTGGCCTGGAAAACAAATACAAAAAGGAAGATTTGCTGCAATGTTCACAAAAAAGAGAAAAGCTGATATTAGTGTAACTTCTGAGCAGTACAGTTGCAGGAGATTAGGCAATTGCTGACTTCCTTGGAAATGCTTCTCTGGTTCCTGTTTCACAAATGTCTCACAGAAAATGAAATACACTCTTATTGGCCAAAGAGCCAGAGGGAAAGTGTGGCTCCTGGGTAGTCTATGCTGAGTGTGGAAAGCTGTTCACAGGGATATGTACTGAAGATGTTTCCAGTAATGCTGCACTCTCAGCTATGAAAGAATTTCAGTGCCCCAGGCCTCATTGGAGCTCTCTTACAGGATCTTGCTTAATGTGCTTGCCTAGCCACTTTCTAGCCTCTGTTTGTAAATTCTGTGTTACAAAAGCAGGAGTGCACAGCAGGCAATATATTTTGAGAGGAATATTGTTCTACTAGCAAGACCATATCATTGCTTATGGTCAGCTTCTGGGGTCATGTTTTACAGTACTAGCTGAAGGATGTCAGAATAGGGCAATACAGCCTATCATTTCATACTATGCCAAAATCAAACCCATTGATACGAAAAAGGCCTGTGAACTCTGTGAACTATTTTTTACAGATGTACCACACACAGACCTCCACAAGGTCAACAGAGGGGAGCAGAGGAGGCTCTCTGATTCTGTCTGAATGGTTATTTTTTCTTAGGAAATCTCTTATCCAGCAACTTTTTCTGTGGCCACAAAGGTTATTGTGAGTATTGTATGTTTATATTAAGGTAATGAATAGAGTTGCCCCAGTAAGAGTGTCAAGTGCTCATCACTTATCCTCTCTACCCTAAAGTGTTTTTGTGTGATTGCAGACAAGATGCAGAAATGATTGATCCACTGCTAGGAAAAGGCTGGCTAAATAAGAAAAAAAAACCAAGCATACACAAACATAAAGTGCTCAGGGAGATTACTTTATTCATATTATATCAAATCCATATTTTGTTATAATTCTGGACACTGTGACCTATCAACACTGTGACACTATCAACAAATGTGGAATAATTCCTTTCCTTGATAAAAGTAATACCAGAAAAATAAATTACCTTCTTCTTTCAACTTCTTTGAAAGAAATTATCCCTTTTCCTATAAAGCATTTCAGATGTGCATAACATTTCTACCCAGATATGCCTATCAATAATCTTTCACATATTTGGGATGCATGCCCTTCTAAACTTCCTTCTAAATTATGATCTTACAAGCAGAAATTCTTGTGTGTTCTGATGTATTCTGATATCAACATGTGGGATAAGGAGGTATTACCTGAAACCAACAGACAAATACAATTTTTCTAAATTTACTTATCAAGCTCTTTGCTAACCTAACATGTTTCTGTGGCCTTAGACTGTGACCTTTGTGAGCCTTGGACTGTTTCATGCCACTCACTTGGCTGTCTGCGTTATGGCTGAGTCCTCCTGGGAGTTCTGAAACAGAGAGAAATAGAGAGGGAGACAGAAGGAGTAGCTGCCTCTGCTGGATGAACTTTGATGTCAGATAAGGACAATTCCAAGAGAAAGAATAAAGCACTAGTGTTCTCCTGCAAAGGTCCAAGCCCATAGACCAGACAACCATGAGTCCTCTACCAGGAGGACTTGTTGTGGCTAGGACCATAATATCCCAGCACTGGAGAAGGTAGCTTCTTTGGAAATACAGAGAATATAATTGCTTGGAGAATAATATATTTGGGGATGTTGTTTTATCTAGAATTTTGAACACACATGCCATGTCTAATGCCTTTGACCTCTTTACTTGATCCTAATCAGATGTAGCTGTATCCTTTCCTGGCAGGGAAACTGTTTAGCACCCCAAAGGACAAGATAGATTGTTGTTCTACAAAGTCAAGAGGATAATTTTGTGTTTCTCTTCATTCGCAGTCTCAGGACTTTTTCTTTGTCCTTTCTATGTGCTTTAGTCTCCATGCACAATTATTCCTGTTAAAGTGCAGTTTTTACTTTATGAGATTTTCTAACACGGATGGTAAAATGTACTTTCTACAACAAAATTTAAGTCCATAAGGGATAGGTTAAGTTTTATACATCTAAAAAATCAAAGCTTGAATCCCTAATGGTTCATCCACTGTTGTACACACTTCCAAATTAGAAGTGGATACATGAAATATAGGGAGTAATTAGGTGATGACTAATAGAGACTAATGATTTTGCTGCCACAAGATGAGGAGACATCTTTAATATCATATTATTTTCAGATCGACTTTACACGCTTATACCTTGTCAGCTGAAGTTTGCCATGGAATGAAGTACACATTGAAAATCAGTTGAGAAGTCTACTTGAAGTACTGAAGTGTTTATTCCTAAAGGAATTTGAGGTGAGCAGAGAAACAAGCATTAATAAATCAAATTCCTAAGAATGTCTTCAAGCACTAAGGTTAAAATAATAGAAAGCTCTATTTATGAACTTGCATATAACCAGAAACAACAGTGAAGAGAGGAGTTAACCACTTTTATTCACCTCAAAAGGTTTAAAATGAGGTTCTAGCAACCATTATTTAAATGTCAGTGGTATTTACTAATTTGATTAAAACTCATATAGTAAGTGATTTCATGAGTATGTGCACATTCTACTGTTGCTGACATTTCACAAGGGGGCCTGGAAGAGGCAATGGTTTGGGGGGATGTAATTTCTATTGTTTAAAAGAGTGAAGTTTGCAGGGCTAGTTGAGACTTTAGGGGGGAGCAAGCCCTGGTGCTTTCAGCAGAGCATGAGGATTGCACTTGAACCGCTATACATTCTGCATCTAAAGGCATGCTACTGTCATGCTTCAAACAGGTGGAGGGAGCTCATGCAGCACACAAACCTTGGCATTTGCACTGCTGTTTCCTCTGACTTTTCATATGAACAGGATTTACTTCTCAGTGTGGTAGGATGAGTGAAATCTCAACATCACTGTGCAGTACCTGCCTAAGAAGTAAGACAGTTTTAAGGAGGTATTACCCATAGGACATGCAAAACAGAAGTTATAGGAGGTCAGGCACGTTGACAGCAGCACCTCCTGGATGTTCACTGCAGAAGGTGCAGCCATGGAAAGAGTTACACAAAGTTCAGGAAAATTCCACAAAAATTACCTTTCTGAAGTTAAGAAATGAAGCAACAGAAAGGACAAAAAGGACTTTGAAGTAATGAGTACTGTAAAAATACACAGGAAATACAGGCTCAGTGACAGAGCAAACTGGTCACCTCACTCGTGTCACGTTTCTACTATTTTCGCTTCACATGCTAGCTAAGATAAAGAAAATCACTTTGCACCTAGAATGGAATATGCTGTCTGAAGGCCAGTTTGCACCTTTAATACATGAGATCTTGGCATTCTCCCAAAGGAAAATGAAACATTAACTAAAAAAACTTTGAAATCTCTGACGAAATTGAGTCATTTTCTAGCCAGCCTTGCTGCCCCTAATGCCTGTGACAGGAGCAGGCAAAACGCTTATGAATGCATTTTGAATCTTCTGTAGAAGATCACCAATCTGAACTAGGTGATCAGAGAGCCAGGAACACTAAATGAATAGCTTGTCTGAGCCAAGTGTAAAACAAGGGGGAGTTTTAGTGAAAAGTCACCTGCATGTGCACCTCTCCTCTTGCTTTTGATGTCTGGATGATATGTTGCTGTATTTGAGGTGCCCGCCAAGACAGGCTGTTTTTGAAAGGTTTCAGCAGAAGACATATATCCCACAGTGAAAAGCACAACAGACAAAGCAGCCTGGTGTTTCTGGGACTCTACCACATTGAGGACCTTTGAGTGGAACGGACAGTTGGGAGAAATTCTGTAAACAGACCCAGGAGATACAGATAGCCACTGAGCATGCGAGGATGATGTTAGGAAGCTGAAGCCTATGTGGATTTGAAATTGGTGAAAGAGGTGAGGGGTAACACGAAAGGTTTCTGCAGGTATTTCAGCAGTTAAAGATGTAGAGTGCTGAATGTGGCAAGGAACCTGAATAGAATAAACACATAAGAAGCCAAGGTGCTAATGGTCTTTTCCACTTGGTCTTGGTTGAAAAAAACCTGCCTTCAGCAATTTGTGAGAACAGTGGGAGATCACAGAGGAAGAAAGATGTGCCCTTGTTGGAGCGTCAGGTTAGGAGACTCTTACAGACACAGGAAGTATACAAGTCATGGAGTTTCATGGGATGCTCTGAAAACTGCTGAGATAGATGCTCAGTGTAACTGCAAGGCCTTGCTTGCTTATCTTGGAAAGGCCATGACAATGGGAGTCATTTGTGTGCAGTCAGCAAACACCACTTCTCAGGAAAGACAGGAAAGCAAATCTGGGAAAGTACAGGACAGCTAGACTCACCTCAATCACTATGAAAGTGATGGAGCGGATAATCCTGGAAACTATTTCCAGTTGCACTGAAGACCAGAAAGGGATTGTGTGTAGTCAGTATGGATTTACAAAGAACTCTTTTCTAAGTAACCTGACAGCCTTCTAAGATGAGACTAGTTTGGTGTATGAAGGGAGAGCAGTGGATGTTGTTTACCTTGACTTTAGTAAGGCCTTTGATGCTTTCTTCTGTGGCAGCCTCATAGAGACGCTGAGAAAGCATAGGCTGAGTAAACTGACTGAAATGGACAGAAAGCTGGCTGGATTTCCAGCTTCAAATTGTAGCCCTCAGCAATACAAAATGTAACCAAGGGCCAGTCATTAGTGGAGTCTTCAGCAGTTAGTACTTGACTAACACTGTTTAACAGTTTCGTTAGTGACATGGGAGGCTGGGGAGTATGCACCCTCCACAAGTTGACACACAGTGAAAAACTGGGAGGAGTGGTTGATACACCACTGACATTCAATGGATCTCAACAGACCAGAGAAATTGACAGAGGCCAACCTCATGAAATACAACAAGGGATATGCAAAATCCTGTTTTCCTGGTGAGGAAAAATACAGACTGGAGGACAACTACTTGGAAAGTAACTGGCAGGAAAAGGCCTGGGTATCCTGGTGAATAAGGAACTGAATATGATCCAGCAATGAGCCTCTGTGGCAAAGACAGCCAACAGCATGCTTGACTGCATTAGAAAGAGCCTTGCCAACACTACTGGGCACTGGTGAGACACATCTGGAGCCCTGTGTCCAGTCCAGTGCAAGAGATGTGAGTACATACTGGAATGTGTCCAGTGAAGGTTGTGAAGATAACTGTAATAGGAATACCTGATACAAAAGAAGAGGCTGAGAGAGCAGGGACTGGTCATTGGGGGAAGAGAAGCCTCAGGGAAATTTATCAAGGTGTATAAATACTTGAAAATATGCAGTAAAGAACAAAGACACAGGTTCTTATCACTGGTATCTAGTGAAAGGATTAGGACATAAACTGAAATACAAGACATTCCAATTGAATATAAGAAAAAACTATTTTTACTCTAAGCATTTACCCAAGCACTGGAAGAGGTTGCCCAAAGAGGCTGTGGAGTATGCCTGAAGGTGTTAAAACCTGGCTGGACACAGCCCTGAATTCACTCCGCTTTGAACAGGAGAGTTGCACTAGACCTCCAAAGGCACCTTCAGTAACTCTATGACTTCATAAAGTGAGCTGAAAGCTGAACAAATAACCCTTGGCTGATTCCTCTTCCCACTAAAACTGCTTAGCACCTTTGCATCTTCAACTGTTTTAAGAGAGAGATGAAAACAGTATTTCTTGAACCAGATCTTTTATTTCTTGAACCAAGTGATCTTTATCCTGTGGGGAGTGGAGTGTGTAGGTGATAGTAAGGGTTAAAAAGACTTTAACACGGAGGCAACCGAACCTTGGATAGAGAGGAATGTTAGCTCCATTGTTTTAATTAATCCATGTGTGATTTAGCTTGGCACGGGGAAAGTAGAGTTAGGTTAGGTAGGAATATAGCTATAATGAAATGATAAGCATTATATGATTATAGTTTGAGTAAGAATCAGGGAGAATATACTTGTAGAAGTTTATGTTATATAGTATAAAGATTATAATGATTGTTTTTCTGAATAGTAGGGAATGGTGGTGGGTTGCAAGGGGCGGTTGGACGAGGTATTGACTGCTGGCCAGGAATGCCTCGGAGACTGGACAACCATTGTATTAGTTGACTCGAGTGTGACTTCACCTGGGGAATGAATCTAAGGTATATAGCTTAAGTAGACTGAGGGAGACGAGGGGTTAGAACAGTATTGTTCTAGCTAAAATCAGGAGTTAGTAACTAGGGGAGGAGTAGATTCAATGTTTGGTAGTTATGGGCGGAATAAGGGGAGGAATACATTAAATGCAGATATTATAAAAGTCATAAGCACCTTTGTAAGGCGGGCACTGATTTGGGCTCGGGACTGCCCCGTGTCCTGGGCACCCAATAAAAGCACCTTCATATAATCGCCTCTGTGTGATCGTATGTTCTTCCTCCGCTAACATAGGTAGGCATCGGGAACTCTCCATTTTGTTCATTTAGCCTTTTTTCTGTCTACTTTAAATTCAATGGCCTTGAGTCTTTCAAAGAACAGATCTTTTTTCTAAAATAGAACAAGATTTTTAAATATTTCAGGTCCTATAATCTGGTGATATACATAATAGAAGTACTTTGATTCTATTATTAAGGTGGCTGCAAATAAGAGAACTCAGTGGGTTATTTAAATTTTAAAAAGAGTGTTAATTTGGTGTGCTGGAGCAGGGGAGCACTCTCAAAGCAGATGGTTAGGACTTCTCACTATGACCCCTTGCTTGGAGGCGTGCACCAGTTTCAGCTTTGGAAGTGTTAGAAATTATGAACACTATAAAACCTATAATTTCAGAGCTAGGGTGAAGTCTAGATGTATTGCCTATGATCTCTCTGTAGTCGCTAAAAGTCCTTCTTTTTGGAAAATAAGTCTTGCTGCACATAACAAAGTCATACTTGATGAATATCAATACAAGAAAATATAGAGAATTTTTCATTCCATTAACTAGTTTCCCAGCTGCCTAGTCTTAAATAGATGATTTCTATTAAGTCAGTTGATGGATATCAGAATAGTTCTAGAACTTTAAAAAACTGAGATGACACATCTGGTAACCAAACTCTGTAAAATTAAAAAGGGTTAAAATTATGAGCTGTTATTTTAAAATCTGCCTACTCCCACTCCAGCAAGGTAGATCTACTGCCAAAAGATAAGGATTAAAATGCTAGATGTCTAAAAAATACATGATTTACCAATGAGACTTAGATGAAATAATGGACGCACGTATTCCTTTAACCTCATCCAGACTCAGAATCCCACTTGGGGGCCTGCATTGACAAATACAATCAACACATACTTAATGTAGCAATGTCTTTCTAACTTTTTGCTGCCTAGCTCTACCTAACTATATTCAAAGTGCAAAATTTTTCCCTTGATAAATGCAGAAATTTCCAATCAGGAAATTCCAATTTAATCAGGCTGGAGTCGATTGGCTTCCCCTGAGGGTAGCTGCAGTTTTATACTGCTATATTATTTTAGAGAAACAGCAGAATAAGTCCAGTTGAAATAACTACTGACAGAAAAGACAGGAATTTAAATTTTGATACTGTTCATCTTCCATGCAGTGACATTTCAGAGGTAAAGATCTGTAGAGAATATCTTTAGGATGGTCTAATAATTAACAGAAACATATCCTTACATAAACCCTTCTTTTTTCACAAGAGATTAAAAGCGTTCCCTCATAAAGTAGTCTTTGGAAAAAGAATATCTGTACAATTCTCATTTAACAGTTCACTAAGACATGAAAAGAGAACCTTCAAAGGTTAAAAATAGTTGCAAAATATTGTGTTAAAAGTGGGAGAAGAAATCAGGTGGATCATACTCACTAGGATGTTTGCAGAAAAGAAAAACGTGTAATCCAAATACACACATTCCCTGCTTTGTTAGGACTGACTGATTTGCCATTATGGAACCAGCTTGGAGACAGCATCTTTCTCTGAGGTCTGTTTTTGGGGGGATCAGGGTGCTCTCTCAGGTGAGATCCCCACTCATCCACCTGAGGCCACCAGGCAGCAGAAAAGGACTGGTGAGAAGCTCACATGGGCAATCTCTTAGAAACTGAAATAGTCGTCCTGACTACATGAAATCCTGTCCCTCAGAGAGCTGGGTGAGGAACTGGTACAAACTGTCAGGGGGCAGAATGCAGAACGACTGAGTATAGTCAGAGCTTTTCTTTTGAAGACAGAAAGAAAGGGGGAAGGAAAGGTTGCCATTGTGTCAGATGTCCAGCTTGCAGTTCTACCAGGCTTCGTGTTGTGCATTCAAACCCTTAAATAAAAACACAAAGCAGGGTAAGCCACCACCTTTTCTTCTTGCCACTGCACAACCAGCAGGTGACATACTTAGTTTTCTTCTCCCAAATATGTCCCAAAGTCATACAGATTCCAGATTTAGTTCATCTCATTCTCGCTTGCAAATATTCCTGTAACAGCAGATCAGCACTTCTGACTCTTAAAAAGAATCCACTTGAAAAGGTATTTTCCCATCATGCTTCTGAGGGTACCACGGGCACTCCATCATAATTACAGCATCATAGAGGTGGTTCTGTTTTCTGCTTTGCATTTTTCTCTTCTACTGCAGAGCAGGATGATGTGACCACCTCTGTGGCTTTGGGATATTGTGTTTCTTCAATTTATGGCTGCCCTGGAGCTGCTCAGCATGGCAGGGTCATCCAGACCTCGCACAGCAGTGGCTGATGCAATCTCCTTTCAAAATGAAGGGTTTGAAATAGCTGCATATGAGGAAAAAGTACACCTCAAAAGACCCCCATATAAGGCAGAAGTGCTGGATTGGTGATGAAGGGAGTGACACTGTCTTCCCAAGAAGGATCTATCCCTCAAGACACTGACTGCTCAGGCACAAATAATTCTGGTGCTTTGTGAGCAGGGGTTCCCAGCTTTCTTGCCTTTGCACACTACAGACACAGCCTGTCAGTGGGGAGCTGCCTGTTGCACTCTGGGCCCTCCAGCCCTGGCAGCACTCTCCACCACTGAAGTCAATGAAATTTGCAGGCTTTCATCACCTCTGGGGGGACCGTCAGGTACACCAGTCAGTTGACATTGTGGCACATTTCACACACATCCCCTGCATTGCTCAGCACTGCTGATCCACTGAGAAGTGAATTGGCAGCATCTGTCAAGCATCTCTGTGGCATCTATGAACCCTCGTTTGTCCCTGAAATTTTCAGCTGTGTAAATGTGGGAAGTTCCTGGGGAAATTTCCTTCTTGTGCTTGTGCTCTGAACAGTCCTAGGTTGTGGAAAACAGCCATGCAAAAGTAAAAACATGAAAAATTTTCCCTTTCATGCAGATTTAATTTATTTTATACTATCTCCTTTTTTTTTTTAAACTTTTCTTCCTTATTTTGTTCTAAATGGCAAAATATAGATATGTTTACTCACATGTTTTGGTATATTTGCTGCTGCTAGCTACATTCCTCCCTTCCCATTGAGAGATCACACCCACTTCCATGCTCTTCCTGCATCTGGATGGAAAGCCCCACAGATGTTTGCTTTGCAAAACCACACTCTGTTCCAGCAGCCGAATGCCTGTAGCTACTTTGACAGTCATTTATTAAAATAACCTAGGAAGGCCAACACACGTTGAGAGCACTGCAGAAGCAGGGAAATGAACCTCTGCAGAGATGTAAATGCTTTCATTATGATGAAACAGATTCTAAGGCCAATTTATCTGAACACTGTTGTGCTTTTGAGTACTCAAAGAAAAACATTTTTCAGTCCACTGTAACTAAAAAAAGAAGTAAGTAACAAACAGCAAATGAAAACAATGCAAGTTGCTCGAAGTTGCACTTAAAATCTCAGAAAACCCAGCCAGAGCCCTGGTTTCTCAGTATTCAGAGTCAAGCTAAAGGTGTCAAAACGCAAGTATAGGAATCTAAGAGTGGGCAAGGGAAACTATACAGCAGTTATTGGGCCTGTGTAGTCATGATGAACAACTATTTGACACAAGTCTGAACCAGAAGACCCTGTCAGGCCTCCCACCCTTCCTTTCACCCTTGAGGGCCTCCATCCCCTTTCTTCCCAGGGCTGTGTTGGGGCTAGAGTGGATCTTCCTTCCTGAATTGGGTTTGGTGTGATCAAAAAAACAGCAATCTCAGAAGAGCAGGACAAACCACAGCCTTCTCACTTCTTGGGTTGAACCCTCACAAGGATTTCTCTGAGATTTCAGTACCATCTAAACTGAACCTAAGCCTTGAAATTATTCTGCGTTCAGAGTCACAAGACAGATGTGAGAGCCTAACAGACAACAGTCAAATGGAAATGAAAAATGGCTCAAAATGCTTGATTAAAATATGTATCACAGAAATGCTGCAAATATGAACTCTGGTCATTGGATTTCTCAATCAGACAGTCCAGAGAGGGTCATTCTGCTTTGGAAATAAACAGAAGGTGGCTAGGGGTCTGATGAGTTCAGACATATCTGCACATAATGAAAAGTGGCCACAGACACCAAAACTGTGTTATCTGTTTTCTTAAAAATTCTTAATTTCTGTACTCTGTTCAAATTTTTTACCTAACTTGTAAAATGGCCATAATGTTTCTCAACATATCTCGACGTTATGATTGTAATGTATAGTTGAAACCCTTTTAATTGTTAGCAAGATTTGATAAGAAGAAAAAATGTTTTGCACATCTAAACTCTGACAGGCTATGCAAGCAAACAGCAAAACCAGGAGGAACTTGAATGGTTTAGAACCTTTGCTTCACAGTGAAAGGTGGTGAGTGCAGAAGTATTTGTCCACAACTCCTATTAATATGCAACATATTAAATTAAATTAAACACAGGAATGCAAAGATCTCTTCTTTTGGAGAGTCATGTCTGAGTGTTTCTACCTGGGGTAAGAAATCATACCTGGTGTATGATTGCTGTTACAAAACCCAGTCATAATAAACCTTCAGTACTGCCAAGTACCACCTGGGAAACAGACACTCAACAGAGGGTATACAAAGACAGCAGATTCATTTATTCTGTGTGTCTTTTCATCCTTTTCCTTTATAAAATGAAGCACTTCTGTTAACAAAAGAGCAAGACAGTCTTACAACTTACACTATAATGGAGTCAGTTTACTTTAAAATAAAGTATGTGTCACTGCACAAAAACATAGGGTTTACTTATCTCCTCAGTGATACCTCACCCATGTGCAGCATTCCAGAAGTTTAATAACTGAGGTATTGTAATCTTCTGTAGTATCATGACACTCACTTGGGCTATTATACTCTATATAAAATATAAAAATACACCATAATATTACTGTTGACATATCTGCTTTGGAATCAGTCCCTGCTCTGGAAAGCAGTTTAAAATAAAGTGAGAGAGGGGAAGAAATGTTTTATCTTCCATTTGGCTCATGGATGTGAGTTAATTTAGCTCCTAATCCAGAACTCAGGAACTCAAGCACAGCCCTTCCAGTGACTTATTAAAGGCTATCCAAGGAAATAATCACAGTATTCATGAAAAGCCCACATGTGCTGTGGGGAAAAGAGTTTGAAAGGAGAGGAGAAAGACACACTTGATGTCCTATGTATTCTGCAAACCCCAGACTGTCTCACACTCACAAAAACTGGGAATAAGTTTCATATTACACTGTTTGTAAAAAGCTATCAGGGTTCAAGTCAAGGCTTGTATGTAAAAACTCTCTTTTCCCTTAATGTTGCAGCCTCTCCCATTATCAGATGAACAAACAGATTACGATGTTTGAGGCAGGATTCGCACAAAACGTTTTTAGACTTAACGGCTTCTCTTCTGGTCATGTCTGTTCATGAATTTCAAGTACATACACTGCAGTGTAACATCACAAGCAGACACAAGCACAAGATGTAATTCAGCCTTTCTCATGTGGAAGAACCCTGGGCCAAAAAAGTGCAGCTAAGTTTGTTGTCTGTATTCTTACTTTTCTTCCTCTGCAAGAAGATATCCTTTTTTTTCAGGATAATTAACCCTACTTCATAGATTACAAAAACTGTGTTGCAGATTAGCAAATCACACAACCTGACCCAACCTGAATCTAATGCTCAAGGAAAGAATTACTCTGAAGTGAGAAATAGGGAAAAAAATCTAAGCCTTTAATATCAGACAGCTGAGACTTTATAGTACTCTTATGAAAAACCAGTAATCTCAAAAAATTGTACAGATTTCTTGTTTTTCTCCCATATTGTTATTAAACAGTGAAGTTCTAGATTAGACAATGTCTATAAATAAACTGCTATTAAAACAGCTGGCAACTTTTCCATTGCACTCTGAGTGCACGGCCTTCTTTTACTGTGTGATACGCTTTGCAAAATATAAACAAATGTCACAACACCTAGGAGGCATCAATTCAAAACTAGAATTCAGAAATTACACTTCAGAACAGTAAGAAAATTAGATTTTTTAAAAGTTCATATCAACACTTGGAGAATTAAAATCTTTAATCCTTGGCTGATAGAATTCTTATTTCTCTTACACTTCCATCTCATGTTTAAAGATTGAGAGTCACTATAAAACCTTACAGGCACTGCTATAAGAGTAGGTGTAATAAATTAGAATCTCATTGAAAACCAGATGGTCAAGACCAAGAAGTAGTGTCCCAATTATACTGAAGGGATATAGTAATAAATTGATTGGCTGGTAAAAAGAAAGGTAATTTTAATTAGAATTAATAGATGTAAGGATTTTAAAACCAGATACCACAGTGATGAACTAGTCTGATTCTTGAAAAGCACTAGATAAAGATTTTAGTGAGATGTTTTCTCAGTCAGATTTGTACCACTTGAGTGAAATAGTGCATCTATTCAGAATGCAGTAGTCAGCATCTCAATGTATTTTATAAAACATACTAGCAATTAGACTTGAAAAAATCCCCTCCAAATTGCTGCTCTTCTGGTCTTTCCATCACAATAAGGAAAAGGCATACAAAGTACCATAATAAAGAAAAGTGATGCTGGAAAAAATAAAAAAACTTAGTTCAAGTGAAGAATAAAACAATGTATTTTTTAATACAACAGAAGTTGTCTCAATGTGATATCCCAAAGTCGAAACCTCAAAGGATTCAAAAGCATTAAAAGCACTCTCCTGGCTAGTGGCAATACCCTCAATTCCATTATAGATCATAAAATTTAATGAGTAAATGCATTCCTATTGCAAGCATTCATACTTTCAGTTAAAAGAGAATGAGGAGACACTTGGCAGATTGTTAGATATTTTTTCTCTATTTGTTTATTGAACCTTCATCAGATTTCTCTGCTAGATCTGGATCAAAGACATAGCTGGGCTCCAAGGCAATAATTTGTACATTCCAAATATAAGAAATAAGTCTTACACAGATTTTGATTTTGAGGATCTAATTGGGAAATATGATGCTGAAATTTATAAATGGAAAATACTTATGACGCATGTGAACAACTTTATGAATTAATCTCTGCAGCCACGATACTCTCAGGTTTGGATCCTGAGCTGAAATCTCTCTGGAATTTGCAGTCTGAAATGATTCTTGGTTTATTTATCCCTTATTTAGTCACACTGCTTTTTATCACTGATATAGCATCGTAGAGAAATCAGCTACTTACTTTTCAATGAAAGTAGTGGAGTTAGTTTTGATCTAAACCTTGCATTGTGGACTGGTATTTCTCCACTGCATAAACCCCCAGAACTGACTATAACAGTTATTTTCAATTGGAAACCTGTCTGTAGTAAGGTGTCTGCTAGCTACATTAAGGTGTGTGTAAGAAACGGGATAGGAAAGGCAAGTTCGCCTAATTGTGTGACCATCTACATGACATTTGTAATGGAGTTCAGACCTATATTAGAATAAACTTGAGGTTCCCCACCCTGGGGGAGTGATAACCCCTCCTCCAGAAACACCAGAGCAGCAAAACTAAAACTAATTTCACTGTAACAAAAGTCGATAAACAAACGTATAGAGGTGGCAATGTGTTTTAATGCAATTTTTGCTTTCTCAGAAATCTCTGACTTGAGGTAATATCACTTTTGGAAGTCAGCACCACATACTGAAAATCAGTGTGTTGTTGATGTGCCTTAGCCTTAATTACACTGGCAAAAAGTGAACTAATAACTGCTTTACTTCAGAGGCTCCACACCCAAAAGACTCTCAGGCTCCACAGTCATCATAAATACTTGTAATGAGGAACGTTTTCTGTAACTTTTGTTTACACAAGCTTACTACTTCTGTGTCAGAGCCTGCTCCGCTTCCATTGAAATCAATGGGAATTCTGCCGTTCCCTCTAATGAAAGTAGGCCTTAGCACCCTGTTACATTTGATGATGATGGATCACTACTCTCTCCTTGCAAGAACAATAGTGTAGCAACCATGCCAGCAAATATGCATGTCTTCAGCTGCAAGCACCTGAATAGTCTCACTGCTTCCAGTGGAATGGCATAAATTCTTGAGATTAAATGCTCTTTCTGTTTGTTTTAATCTAGTCGACTGCTGGAATCCTTCTCTGCCAACTAACACATCTTTCATTAGGTCACATACAAACTTCGTATAATCTAGATGCTATCACCAAGCATATGGTTGATCTGGCTTAATATTGCAGGTTCTGCAACTGATTATGCAAAAAATAAAAATCTAAAATTTGTAGGACAATAACATTTATGTTTTGAGGTTTTTGCAGTAGAAAAGGAAGGCTAATGGTGTTTAAATAGAATGCCATTCTGGATGAAAGTACCATGTATTGCGTCATCCCACCAAATATAGGAAACATAATGTTATTCAACATAGTGACTCACACAGTGAGCAATATAGTCTAAACCGTGTATTCTACCCTGTGAACAGATGTTACTTTCAATAACTAATAATCCCATAAATCCCGAAGGGCCTTATCTAGCTGAAAGTGTGTACAGCTTTGTGAGCTTTGCAGACTGCACAGGGCCACAGATGTCAGCTCCTCATCACAAGGCTACTCCTTGTCATAAAAAAACAGTGGCTCACTAACAAGCAGTTGCAGAGCCTGAGGTAGAGCTTCCCTCATATGATGTGACACGAGGCCTGGAGCCACTGGTTCCTGTAGTCTAGCTCCACAATTCTCCTTGAGTTGTGACAATAACTGGAATCTTGACTATAAAGCCAGATTGAAAATTGTCTGTTTGCTTAAGAAATCTGGTCTGCTTGGTGTGGAGGGCTTTGAGCTCCTTGCCATATTTGGAGAGGAGTCATGTATTTGTCATTGGCATTGCAGGTGGTGCTGGATAATGACAGACATTCTGAGGCTACACTGGCCTCTTCAGACTTTGTTGGTGCTATGTTTTTGACTGAAGCTTCTCACTGAGGAAAGCAGAATTATAAATAACTAACTACTAAGGAGCACCAAACTTCCACAGATTACTGACAGAGCTACCTGGAACTTGGCTGGATGCTTGGGAGGGGGAAAACTTATGGCACATCTCATAAGGCAGGCAATGAAAGAGACTGTTTTCCCTTTTGAAATATGGAGTAGCTATAACCCCAGTTTCTAGACTAGTAAATACTTAAAGTTAGTGTGCAGCCTCAGTTGACAGAGAAGAATGAAGAAAATCTTCAAGTGTAGGGCTTGTGTACTCTCCCTGAGCTATAGAATACACTGATGTAATTTTGTTCTGGGCCAGAAGTGCTCAGAAATTACAATGCTCCCATAAAACACTGTGGAGTTGCTGTGATCTGATTTCAACCACATTTTTCAGCAAAGCAAGGTGTATGTGTTCATAACATCCCTAAAAGCGTATTTCTCTGGAGCTGCCTTCCAGTCCTATCTCAGCAACCTTTGAACCAATCTTGACAAAATAGTGAATGTATCCACAAAGTCCTGCAGGTTCTGTGAAATTATGTCTTTGGGTAGAGAGGGAAAAAGAGTCACTGCCTCAACTATAAGCTTCCATGAGACATCTGAAAAGGTCCATAAGAGAGACACACTAATCCATTCTGCTAAAAGAGGTCCATGGAGGACCTTAGCCTCTGGGCAGCCACTGGTCTGCAGAGCTCATTTCTTTGTTCACCCCTCAGCTTTGCTTCACAAGAGCACAGCTAGCTTTATACAATACAACACCCAGCCTTGACTTGGGAAATAGTTTGGTCAGGGGCTGTTCCCAGGAAGCACCATGAATAAGTTCTTCTCATTAGACTTAGTTCCTCATTCCTCCAACACTTTCCCAAAGACATTGAACCATCACTCTCCACATGCTCTACCCAAGGTCATGTAATGCATATACTAAGTTTTATACTATAAACTCACTGTTTATATGAACTGCAGAAAAGTCCACAGTCTTTATTTTCAAGTACACTAAAAAAAATCTCTACAACACACTAAAAAT
Source organism: Irena cyanogastra (assembly GCA_013397155.1). Taxonomy (NCBI): domain Eukaryota; kingdom Metazoa; phylum Chordata; class Aves; order Passeriformes; family Irenidae; genus Irena; species Irena cyanogastra. The sequence goes on from VWZV01004664.1 coordinate 94,906, forward strand.
AACAATTGTTTCTTAGGGACTCCATCCAGAAGTAGATGGTGGTATAGAGTGACTCACTTTGCTGTACCTGTCCTCAGGACCAGGAATCAATCAAAGCTCCTTTTATTCAGCAATATAGAACTATATACCTAAAACTAGCCCTTGTTTTATCAGTTTTGATTTTACAGAAGGCTTTCAATTATATACCAACAATGTCACTCTACTTGTGGGGAAAACTCTTGCTGATCCTGGGCTCTCAGCACTGCTATCAGCAGCTGTCCATTTTCAAGGTTTATTGTCTGTGGAAAGAGCTAGAAGTTTCCTGATGCCAAAATTAAGTCAATGCTGAAGGAGCCCCTCTGAACTCAAGAAGATGTGCCAGTACCAACTGAGTGCCTTTCAGCTCAACCTCTCATTCAGAGTTAGCGTCAAGTACTCCCAGGAGTCCCTGCTTTGCACATAGTACAAGTAATTTGATCAAATAAACGCAGTGTTGGGCAATAATTGGAGAGTTAATTGAAACCCTTTCCTGCCTGTGGTCTCCCCAATGTGTAGACTGTGTTGAGAGGCATCTCGAGCCTATGACCTGCTGCTTCTTGGGATGCATCTGCAGTACCCTGGTAGGGATAACTCTCATTCTGGGTGATTGGTGGAGCAACGATGCCTGGGAAGGTGGGTTCTGATGTTTATTTAAAATTCGCAAGGAGTTAAAAGCCCTTTTCCAGCATTAGCCAGAATGTTGATTATAAATCCACAATTTTCTGTAATTGGACCTCATTAATAAATTCCTCAAGTGTTCCCAGAGGCAGGAGAGGTAAAATAAGAGCCACAGGGATCAGAGAAAGAGGGAACTGTGAGGATTCCTGAGTGTGTTGTTAATTCCACTTAATCAGCTCAGAGAAGCTCTGTATTCAAAAGAAAATAACCATGACTCACAAAATACTCCTGCCAGCAGGGAACAGGATTCTCTCCATTTATAGTAATATTTTCCCCAATTTTTGTCCTTTCTTCCACTCCATTTTTAAGTAAAGAAAAAGACCATCCCTCTGGCACTCTGAACACCTGCCATGTTCTTGGGCCTCAGGGTAGATTGAAAGAGCTGTGCTCAGAGGGAAAACCTAGTGTGGGTCCCTCAGAGCTTCTGGGAGACCTGTTCTGCAATCCCAATGTGCCAGAGGGCTTTTCCATCAGATCCAGACGGAACAGACTGTGAAGCAGAGGCATAATGATGCAGATAGAAGATTTATTGCTGTTTGAAGAGGACTCAGATAGTAGCAAACTTCGAGACAGAGCAAGCCCCATTCTCCACTCTACACTGCTTCCCACAGAAGGTAGACAAGTCAAACAAAGACAAGACAAATTACAGGGATAATAATTCAGGTCATGAGAAAAACAGGATTATAAAGGATGAGAAGGCAGGAGGATTTGCCAGGAGAATGGAGCTTTCTGGAGGTGGCATGAAGGAACACTTGAAGGGGCAGGTTCTCCAACTCTGTATGGAGAGCCTGAAGTGCTGGATTTTAAAAGCAAGAAAGGCAGAATGAGAGGCAAGAAAGGAAGTAGAAAGCCTTTGAGAAAAAAAATGTAGAGAAGACAAAATATTTGATTAGAGAAAGTTTGCACTGGATTTGCAAGATGCCTATAAATTTGGGAGCATAAGACTGTGCAAGCAGATGAAAAGCAAGAGAGTTTGTGGAGCCATCAGAACCACTGCTCAGGCTGCTCAGAAATTTTGTCTCTGCACTCTTCCTTAGCCTTCTTTCTCACAACAGAACGTGAAGGTACTAGGTACTGCTGTGTCCTCTATGGCCTGAAGGGATGCCTGAATATCACATAATCATTGAGGCTGGAAAAGGATCTGAGATCTTTGGCTGATCACCACTTGTCAATTAGGTTGTAGCACCAAGTGCTACATTCAGTCATTTGCTGAACACCTCCAGAGACAGTCACTCCACCGCCTCCCTGAGAAGCTCATTCCAATGTTTGACAATCTTTTCCATGAAGAAATTCCTCCTGATGTACAACCTGGCCCTCCCCTAGGGCAGCCTGAGGTTTTGTGCTCCTGTTCTGTCATTTTCACTTATTGCCTGGGAGACTGACCCCCACCTGGCGACAGCCTCCTCTCAGGCAGTTGTAGAGAGTGATAAGATCACCTTTGAGCCTCCTTTTCTCCAGGATAAACATTCCCAGCTCCCTCAGCTGCTCCTCACAGGACTTGTGCTCCAGACACTGCCCCAGCCCCATTGCCCTTCTCTGGACTCTCTCCAGCCCTTCAGTGTCCTTCTTGCAGTGAGGGGCCCAGCACTGGACCCAGCCCTCGAGGTGTGGCCTCACCAGTGCCCAGTACAGGGGGACAATCCCTGCCCTGGCCCTGCTGGCCACACTATGGCTGATCCAGGCCAGGATGCCATTGGCCTTCTTGGCCACCTGGGCACACCCTGGCTCATGTTCAGCTGCTGTCACCAGCACCCCCAGGTCCTTTCCAACCATTCTGTCTCAGCCTGTGGCATTGCCTGGGGTTGCTGTGACCCAAGGGCAGGACCCAGCACTTGGCCTTGTTGAACCTCACACCATTGGCCTCAGCCCATGGATGCAGCCTGGCCAGATCCCTCTGCAGAGCCTTCCTGCCCTCCAGCAGATCAACACCACACCTAACTCAGTGGTGTACTCAAACTTACTAAGGCTGCACTCAATGCCTTCATCCACATCACTAATAAAGAGATGGAGCAGTACTGGGCCCAACACTGAGCCCTGGGGAACACCATTCAACCAGCTGCCAACTGGATGTGGCACTGCTCACCACCATTCTCTGTGCCCGACCATCCAGACAGTTTTTACTTAACAAGGGGTCCACCTGTCCAAACCATATCCTGTCACATTTCCAGGTGAATGCCACTGGAAACAGTGGCATTTATTAAAGGCTTTGCTGAAGTCCAGTAAGCTATATCCACAGCCTTTCCTTCATCCACTAGGAGCATCACCTGGTATTAAAGGAAATCAAGCTGGTCAGGTAGGACCTACCTTTCCTAAAACTGTGGTGCCTGAGTCTGATCCTTTGGTTGTCCTGTGCTGTGTGCTGTGTGATCACGTTTAAGATGATCTGTTGCATTATCTTCCAAAGCAGTGAGGTGAGGCTGACAGGCCTGTAGTTCCTTCCGGCCCCTTCCGGCCCCTTGCGGGAAGGCGTCACACTGGCCACCTTCCAGCTGTCTTTGTATATTTATATGTACTGGCTGCCTGTGTATTGCCCAACACCTGGGCATGTTTACCTAATTAAGGATTGCATGCAGAAGTGGCTGCATGTCTGCAAGGGTGTGGCGCGTATGTCTGACCTGCCCGCCCGTGCCGAGTTTTCCCGGAGCGGCGGGACCGGAGAGCACGCGGCAGAGCTCTCCACCTNGAAGCTGAAAATATAGAATGCAACACAAGGGAAACCCTGTGGTTCCCTTAGCACTTTTGTGTGTGATTTATCCAGTAAATACATTGCAAGAAGCCAACAGAGCACCTTGCAAGGAGGAAAATCCATCACCAGCACACAACCCATCTCTTCTGCAGCCAGCATGACTGAGGAAAAAGTGTACTGGACAGCAGGTCTTTCCTTTAAACATACCACTTGAGGTTTTCCAGCATAAAAATCTTCTTTGAAACATGTGGTTTAGATGTCCTGACAAGCAGCAGTAGGGGAAATATAATAAATGAAAACAGCTTCAATAACTGACCCTTTTTTCTTTCTCTTTCCCACTTCAGACTTCTTCCCTACTTGATATTTGGGAATCCTCTGGTGTCAGTATCTATTTACTTTATTTTATTTTTATTAGTGTCCTTGACTGTAACGTAAGAATAAACATTTCAGTTTTCACAGCCTTGTGGCTTTTCATGGGAGCTTAGCTGCAGCCACTGTGTTTACAGAACAGAACTGCATCACAGTGTTTGTTAATTTGATAATTCTTGGATTATCCATATTTTTGGCTGCAAAACTCCCATTTAAAGTAGAGTAGAGTTTCTTATGTTTTCATGGGCCCCAAGAGGAGTATCTAGATCAAAGTTTTAGAGTCAAACAGGACCAGCCAGTTTTATAGCTCGCCGAATCACCAAGTTGTCAACATCTATAGACCACTGGTGGGAACTCTGTCACAGCAAGGAGCCAGCCATGCATGTCCCCTCCTGAACTCACACCAGGCTCCTGCACTCAAGCAGGGGAAACGCTAGCAGGCTGAAACCTTTACTCTTGTACAGGTCTCTGTTGAGATCAGAAGAGCCATGACTGGTTGGAGTCAAAGTCCCTCTTCCTTGTCTTAATCATTAGAGGTAGAATCTTGGAAGAGGGATGTTAGGCATTCAGACCTAAATCTTAAAAACACTGGAATTACATGATGAATTACAGTAACATAAATTTCAAGTCTGGATAAGCAGGAAATATGAAAGTAGGATAGGCAGCATCTCCAGGTAATGGGGAACCAGGGAATGGCAGGGCTGGCACAGGGAGGAAGACATGCTGTCCTGCAGTGAAGGGGCAGTACATGAACCATGCATATGGTTGGGAAAACTTGGCTGGAGATGCAGGAGAAGAGTATTTGGCTCAGTCTACAGCTTAGCCAAAGAAAACAAAGGCCTGTTTCTCTCCAGTTGCCATTTATACACATATAAGAAAAGCAAGCAAGCATACTGTAGTATCTAGAGAGTTAATGCCTTACAGAGAAGTTAGGATGAAAATTGTGGCATGGATATGTGTTGCAAGATGTATTAGGGGAAGAACTAAAGAGAGGGAGAGAGCTGTGTCTTATTACATGAGAGATACTGTGACCAGCAAGAATGAGGTTCTAATAGGGTTTTGTTTATAACCCTACATATGGCTTATTCAGTTCTGTTAGCAGCTGTGCACTGTAAATATAATTTGTTTCAGTCCTCTAAAGTATAAGGCAAAACTGGAAGATTTCCACAGAATTGCAGCAGGTTCTTTACCTGTACAGCTAGGCACAAAATCATGCCACTGGCATGAAATCATGCCACATGCACAACCAGGGAGTAATGACAAATTCTTAAATGCATATTAAGGAGAAAATTGCTTCTTTTAAATGCTATGGAATTTGCTGGCAGAGAGCTGCGATGCCAAGATTATGCACTTTAGAGTACTCACCTCAGCAAAACCTAAAACTTCTGAAAAGCAGGACACATGCTAAGCATATTAGCTCTGTTCCCTTTGAGCAATGCCCCAGCTTGCCCGCTGTACATATTCTGCCTTTGCACCACTGCTGAGCTCGTGGCCCATGACCCTGGGAAGCAAAGAGAGGAAAGCTGCTTCCCAGTGAGTGGTACCCTCACCTCATGTACTGAACCAGCCTCCCTGAAACAGCATCAAACCTACTGCATTTTATAACCCAGCTTTCCCCATGGAAACATACCAAAAATCTATCTAAGACCATACTGTGAGTTAAATGTCTTTAACTAGCAAATTTCTGTTAAATCCCATCTTGTTCCTGGTTGTCCCCATGGCAAGAAGACCTACGTAGATCACAATGTCATAAAATTATGTCATTATACTTTAATCTTTTCCATCTGATCACACTTATGTTAGCAGCCTGGAGGAAGATTTGATTTCTTCACTCACATCTGCCTAGTTACTCTGCAACTGTGGCTGCTGTTCAGGGCACTCTCAACACACATCACCAAGCACTGCAAGCTTTTTGTGTCCTCTCTTCTCTGTTTCTAAATAAAGCTTTTAGACATCTGAGAATAGAGAAACAAAAGAGAGACAAAGTTTAGACTATGAACTGAACACTACCTACACCTGTGCCAGAAGTAGAAAAGGGATAGAGGAAGATGAGGGTGCACCTCCTGCACCTTGACTCATGTGGATAGTCCCCCTGTTGTGGAGTGAAGTTAGTATTGGAGTTAGGCATATCTGCATGAAGCAGAGGTTCAGCAGGTTTTGAGAGCTAAGTATCTAGACTTGAACTGAGATCATAAGGTAGTACACGGTCTAGAAAGAGCGTGTGAAGGCATGGTGGGGGAAGGAAAATACCTGATGTTATTCCCTGTGTGTAAATGGAATCCCTGAGTGTGAAAAGCCTTGCACAAGTACCTATGACCAGACCTGAATTAATTGCACCAAATGGGAGGGATAAATGGGGAACACAAAAAATGACGCTGAATGAAAGTATGCAGTTTACCTTGAGAAAAGGTGATTAAAGGAGTCCTGCTCTGCACAAGCTCCAACAAGTCCATGAGCTATTCCTGCTGTGTGGGACTGGTTTCCTTGCACTATTCCCCAGGCAGCACAGCTGCAGGCTCTTTGCCATCTGGGCCTCTTCCTTAAGAGAGGAGGTTATTTAAGTAAGGGGCATGAGGAAAAGGCAGGAAAAAACATGATTTCCTTCATCCTAAGCAAATTTGACAGCCTGGGCTGAACCTGCCTCGAGACTAGAACATAACCTGCCAGCCCTACTGATGTATCCTCACAGGGAGCGTGCAACCCTCTGCCCATGCACAGGCCCCTCTCAGTGAGCAGAGAGACAGTGGTGCCATTGAATAGCCTGAGAGCACTGTTAGCTGACTGACTCTTCCATCCTGTCCTCTCCTGTGAAGGCATTATTGATGGTGAGCACAGAGCTGAGGAGCTTGCAACTTGCCTTGTGCGTAGAGGCACCAGCTGCGGCTTTGCTGGAGTGCTACTGCTGGCACCAGACATCCTCACATCCTAGCAGGAGGGAGAGGTAGGGAGGATAGGCACTTTCAGACCAGGCTTGCCACCGAATTACTTACAGCCAAATTTTCCCTTGGGATTACAAACTACAGCCCCATGTTTTCCAGGGCTCCAGCACTGAGCCTTCCCTCTTGTCCACTCTGCAGCAGACCTCCCACCTGCAGTGTGCAATGCCATCCCACATGGCAGAGAGACTGTCTGTTCTGTCCTGTTCACTGTGCCTTCAAGGAAGGAGGGTCTGGTGCTGAGTGTCACATGGGGTGCTGACATCCTGCCCAGCTGCTGGGCATGTATACAGCCTTGGGAGACACAACGGGATAAGAGAAATTGTGTAACAGGGTCAGTAAAAGACATAGAGAGTAGAGGCCTCACTTCAGTGGACCCGCACGTGAACCTTTAATATGATGGAGAAAACCTGACTCTTATAGGGATCAGGAGAGGACAGTGTGAACTTTGCTGCAACCTAGGAAGCCACTGAAAAAAAGGGGCAACAAGGTTTGTGGAGAGCCTGGAACACAAGCCCTGTGAAGAATGGCTGAGGGAGCTGGGGCTGCTTGTTGTCCTGGAGAAAAGGAGGCTCAGAGAAGGCTGTCTCTCTGTGCAACTGTTAGAAAAGAGGCTGTAGCCAAGTGGAGGTCAGTTTCTTCTCCTACACAACCGGTGTAGAGGACGAGAGGACACAGTGTTAAGATGCACCAGGGGAAGTTTAAGTCAGACATTAGGAAAAAATTCGTCACAGAAAGAATGGTTGGGCACTGAAATCGTCTGCCTAGGGAGGTGATGGAATCACCGTTCCTAGAGGTGTTTAAAAAAAGACTGGATGTGGTGGTCAGTGCCATAGTTTAGTTGATAAGGTGGTGTTAGGTCAGAGGTTGGACTCGATGATCTCAAAGGTCTTTTCCAACCCAGTTAATTCAGTGATTCTGTAATTCTGTGGTTCTGTGAAAATTGCTGCTTCTGAAGTGAGACTTGACTCTGCAAAGTGTGGAGGTGTGTTTTATTCTACACCACACATCAAGCCTGTGTTTTCCCATTTAAAGATCATATTTCTGATATCCTGATAGAGTTAACCCAAGAAACTGGAAACCTGTGGTATCTTTGGGATGATTAGCAATGTGACTGCTGTACTGTGAGACTGTCCACTGCAATATCCCACTGTGTCTTCTGCTCTTCCACTGCCCCAATCTAAGTGTTGCTGAGATCTTTAATCTCAGAAATAACCAGCAACACAGGAACCAGTCCCTGGTGTTTTCCAGCATGGAGCAGTGTGCTACTGCTCCACATTGTAATGATCTGACATGATAGTGCACCACTAGGCATTGCAGAAAATGCCATTCCTCCCACATCCCAATGAACAGCTTATAGAATAAGAATAGGTATAAGGAAAGTTCATCTTTGTGATTCTTTTACCACAATCAAAAGTAGGCCTAGCTAACAATCTCTCTCCTTTGTCTATTTCTTTGCTATTAGAAGAAAAAAAATCCATTGGTATTTAACTAAGAATTGCAGAATAACAGAAACTACTATCTAGAAATCTGTCTCATTCGAGCCAAGATTACCAATATACTGTCTAGGAAAAGACACAAAATACATAGCAAGTTGTCTAAGGAGTCATTTAAGATGCAGGACTCAAGAATTAAAGAAGTCTTCCCAAAGCACAAGATCAGTACATAACAAGTTTAGTGCTCGCTTTAATCTGCAAGCTCTTAATCTATGTCTGCCTCCTAAAAATGCTTAGGGCTGCTGTGTCTTAAATTGAGAGGTGAGAATGAAAAGTGATGGGAAAATGGCAGAACTGTTGTCCAGGTCACAAGAAGGACAATTTCTAAATCAAGTTTCTGCCTTATGTACAGGGATTATGCCTCTTCTTAAGAGTTAAAATTATTTTCTGCCTTCTGGCTTTACAGAGAGGAGAATATGTTGGTTGGATATGCAGAGATGCAGTTCTCAGGCTCAGTTCTTTCCCACCAGAGGCAGGTATGTGCTACACCCATCCCATTAATTAGTGCCTGCTCTGGGCCTCTTGTGGAGGAGGATTGCAGTTTAAAACAGCTCTCCATGTCATTGTGAGTGTTCCCATGAAAGTATTCTGGCTTGTTAAGACATTCAAAATCAAATATGTGCCTGCCAGATAGAGGATCACCCCAGCTACAAATGAAAAATGCCTTAGATCAGAGAGTCCATCCCTATGCTTAGATGTGCTATAACTCTCAACAGAATCACATATTTCTGTTATCTTTCTTGATTTCTCTGCAGGATGCATGCCAAAGGCTTTTATTGTCAATCCAGAACAGGATTGACACAAGAGAAATTCCAAAACAGCATCGGGGAACAGTATGCTTGTTTTCTTTCCTCTCTTGTTATTTCCTCACATTAAACAATTCATTGACTTTATTGTTCTCGCCTGAAGCAAAGAAGCCTGGCAAATTTGAAGAGTATTTTTATTATTAGTTAGGTGAGTTTACTTGCCAAGCATGCTTTCCCAAGGTCTCTGAACATCCTACTCACCAGCTGCTAACAAAGGCCCCATTCACACAAGGGCTACCAAACAGGTTTGCAGCATGGTTTACAACTGGCCAAGAGGGAGAACTCTCAGGGCCCCCGCTCCATCTGGTGCTTTGGCATCAAAGGTCATTGACCATTAAACAGGACACTTCAGTCTCAGCAAGGAAAGTACTTGTCTAAAGGAAGGCTTAAGTGGAATTGTGATGCTTCATAAAAAAAATTGCAGTTCCAAGAGCTCTTCTTCATAAATACAGTTGCCTCCAGTTTTTGGCAGAACACTCTCAAGTTACATCAAACTCTGCCCATTATGTGTCCAGAACTGATGTACATTGGGCAATCCTTCTGTATGCAGCCAGTAATTGTTCATTCTCTAATTTAATAGTTCCTCAAATAGGAGATATGGTCTCATCTGCATCTTCAGTCCGAGGAGGTTTATTGTATGTTTCCTGTTTTCCGAGGGAGTGGCTCAAGCACCAAAGCATGAAGAGCAGTAAAATTTTGTCCTACCTTCTGGCTGAAGCTGGACCCAAAAGCTGAAAATAAGATTAAATCCAAGAATTTTATGAAAAAGTGAGGGTGAGTCTGTAGATTTAGGAGATGACTCTCAAACAAGGAGGAAGTCAGAAGTCCAAGTCCTGCTATCTCAGCTATGAAGGTGGGCCCTTTACCAATCAGAGTACTCAGCTTGTCTTATAAGGCTCTGAATTTAATCTGGGGACCCAACTGCACTGCAGAGGCAGTGACAGCCAGGCAGAGTGACTGTTAGGCAGCTGCAAGGCTGTGCTGGAAATTACCCTGGGGCAAGAAGTGGATGTGCAGAAGAGTGTGAGGGAAGGATCTGCTCAGAAATGCTGTTTGAAGGTGAATGCAAGTTACCTTGTTGATAACCTTGGCCTTGCTTTTGGATCTTTTTGGTTCAAGCAGGAATTAGGTCTGAAGCACATAGATTTGTGTTTGTCTGTGGTTAGCACAGTCCTGCACAGGCCAAATGGTAAGAGCTGTTGCTGGAGCAGCCTAGCAGAGGTGATGTGGCTGCCAGGCAATGTCCCAGTAGGATCTGGGAGTGGAAGCAGGGAGGAGGTGAAGAGAAGAGGATAGGTGAGCCCTCGCAAGGTGGTGAAGACTCTCTTCCCCTTTGCACAAGTGTGGAAGTGAAGTTGCCTGAGAGTTGACATCAGACTTCTTTTGTGCATGTGCTCTCTGTTACCTGGGGATGAAAGGTCTGCATCACACTTCAGGAGTGCTGAGGGCATGTGGGACTGCTCCCAGGGCACTGTGCCTGTGAGGAGTCCAAGCTAAAAAACCTTCCTGGAAACCAGAGCAGCAGGGAGTGAACAGCCTGACATGAAGGTCTTCACTGACTCTGTGCTGTCACATTAATTTCTCCAACACACCACACTGGAATCCTGTACAGCCCATATAATATTATATTGCCATGAACAACACAGTCCCACTCCTCCTGACAAGACAGAGTCCTTTTAATCAAATGTGGCTGGAAGTAATTTTTCTGAGATTTCCTTTGAAAACCAGTTAGAATTTTTGTATTTTCTGCCCAGGGAAAATCGAGTTTGACTGTTCAGAAAGCACAGCCTGTGCAGTCTGCCCCTTCTGTGCCCTCCTCCCTGTAATACAGACTGAGCCTTAAATCCCACAATATAGCCTTTTATCTGAATATAATGCATGGGGCAATGCAAGATGGAGCTGCTGGTAGAAGAGGTCATGAAGTTCCCCTGCAGTAGCATTTTGAAAGGGAATCCTATAAAAAACCAGCCTGACATGGCTGCTGAGAAAGATCCTGCACTCTGTCAATGTCTTGGCATGTAGTTAGCAGGGAGCATGGGACTGGACACAAGCAGAGAGTGGGCTTTTTTTGGCATTGGCCACAATGAGTGTGGTTGTCCACGGAAAGTCTGAGGGGGAGGCTGAGGGGATAGAAGAAGACAGACATGTTAAAGGAAAGCGTGTTCCTACATAATGAGACATTGTACCACATGTTTAAGAAGGAAAAAAAAAAAAGTCCAGGGCAGTGAAAGGATTTCCCCAGCAATGAGGTTGAGCTGAACATAGTTTTGGCTTACCATTATGGTCTATTGTGTCTTTGTAGGCATGGGGATCTTACACTGGACCAGCCTTTGTGTCAAATCTAGCTGCAATGCCTGAGTCCCCCAAGCTGCCTCTCATCTGTGAATCAGCTTTCATTCGTTTCTACCCATGCAGCTGCTATTTTTTATTTAGTCTAATTTTAGCATATCTACCAGCAGCTGCAAATGTAAATGGTCCCCTTTGGTATCCAGCACGCCCAATTAGAGAAGTGGCCCACATGAGGTATGTTGGTTTCCCCTGCTCCACATAACTTTAAAATAGACAAGTAATAAACAGTTTCTGCAAAGTATGATGTTATTACAAACTGCATTGCACAATTGTATGGGGTTTAATTTTTTCTGATAAATTGTGAGCACAAATTGTAAAGTTCACGCACAAGTATTTCCTTTCAGAATTGGGAAACCAAGGACTTTGTCCCTGAGCTGCTGTACTAGACCTGGAAACTGAAGCTCATTGGGAGTACAGAAACAGGGCAGAAAAGCAGACTTCTGGCAGTGAGTGATATTTTCATGTAATGGTGTGTTTACTTCTTAGGAAAGGAAATGAACCATCTAGGAGGAAAAAGGGATAATGAAACAAAAAATTCAGGTAGCCACAGTAATAAATATAATATTGATAAATAAAATTTATTAATAAATTAATAAATTATAACTATTGATGCTTAATATTAAATTTTTATCAGTGAGTACCAATCTTCTGGGTTCAAGACAGCTATTAGGAAATCCCCTGAACTGCCTGGGGGAATTGATATGTCACTAGGATTTTGGTATATTCTTGATACATTTTGGTGCATATGGTTTGTTTTCCCTGCTGACTCTTCTGCTCCCCTGCCTGTGCCCAGCACCCACCTCCCCGCCCAGCCCCAGCTCCCACTCAACATGTGAGGGCCAGTGTGCATTTGGCTCCTGCCAATAGGAGGCTCATGGTCTGCGGAGGGTTCACATACACTGGTGGAGTGCTTCACCAAAACCAAGACAAGAACATTAAGATAAGAAGCTGTGTCTGTTCTTCAGTCACTTTATTTCCACTGCAAGGGTAAAAAACCATTTTATTCCCCTTGCTGACACAGCAGACTGGTCTTTCTTTCGTTTGGTCTTCTGTGCATACTGTGAAAGTAATTCAGAGGTGGATATCTTTTATGCTTAGACAAACTCAGGTGTTCCAGTTGTTGAACAAGATCTCCAACTTGAGTTATTCTTTCCTATTCTTTCAACAGAAAAGAATGAGCAATGTAGGCCCTAATCTTAAGAGTATGCCTAACAATTGCTTATTTGGGGAACATGCTTTTGTGTCTTGGCTTTTCCCAAATACGTTTCCATTTTCTAGTCAGGGACTAGGCAGTGTAGGATGGCTATACAGATCTTCAGATCAGCCCTATGCTGCCCTGCTGGTGTTCTACTCATCCTGTTATGGCTCCATGTATGAAAAGAGAGACCAAACAAGTTTCTGTTTATTTTTGTCTATGAGCCATGAGACAGACTTGTTGGGTGGGAGTTTGAGAATAATAATTATCAGAACATCAGTACAATAAAATTATCTTGTACCTTTTCTCTTTAGTAATTTTTGAAGTTTCATGTTGAGTACTTGAAACCAGCAACCCAGCTGTGATCTCGGACCACTGGCAGTCTTTGCCCATTAATCTTGCTGAATGGGAAGCAAAGATCTGTTACAGACAGAATAAGGCTTATCACTGATCCTTGTGAGGATGAACACTGCACCGGGAAGAAACTGTGCCAGCTGGGGGAAACAATGCCAAAAATATTTGAGGAGTGAGTAGATCAGGAATTCAGTACTCTTGCATGAGCACTGAGTTGGCCTCTGTTGTGTTTGGTCATCACTTTTGGTAGTCTTTACTGACTGCATTTTTATTTTCAATCATGAACATGCCACACACTAAAACTACTCCTAAGTGTACCTGGTGTCAGAAGCAAGCTTTGGTTATCCTCGCACACTTGAATAGCAGGGTGACTTTTGCACGTGGTAGTTTTTCTCTTTGATTCAAGTTTCAACATAGTTACAGGATGGTCAATACCTGTCAGTACCACATCCACCATACTGGAAAAGGGAGTGACTTTGAAAATCAGCGCAGCAGCATCAGGCCTTCCGGTGTAAATTCTTCACACTATTTGTGCAATGGAAATGTCTCAGTCAAGCAGAAATACAGAACACATTGGGTACTGCATGGTTTTTAAGACTGGTAACAAATGGTTAATAATAACAACTTGCTATTTAGCCATAAATCAATACTGCTTTCACATGCTAAAAATGGCAAATACCATTTTTTAACCTGTCAAAATCAGATCACTAACAACTAAAGTACTCAAAATATTATTGCAAAATATTAACAAAAAGTAATTTTACTAATTCAAGCTAACATGAGACAAAGCTGTTATTTATATAATTCACTGATGGAAAATTTAATACAGCTGGAAAGAGGCACTGGAGAAAACAAAAAAAACCTCAAAGATGGATATACTACTCTGTATTCCTCTATCACCTTATTGAAAAGAGGGACAGGGTTATTGGAAACATGAAAAAAAATCAAGATCAATAGTTTGTTGTGGTTTATATCCCTTTTTTTAGCCCTGTGATTCTATTTGCTAAATTGCTAGTGATTCCTGCTTAGCCTTTGCTGAGGTAACTAGTCCCTTGCTGAGGTCCTTACCTCACCAGCCATCAGTCCCACTCTGCCCAAGAGTGGTGCAGATTCATGAGAGGAAAGTCATCAAGTCTAAAATCATTTCAGATGGCAAAGACAGCTTTTGCTCAGGCTAAAAATTTTTTCTCTTTAGTATTCTCACATTTGGAGTTTAGCTGCTGCCACCTTTCCCAGCTCTCTCTGTGCTACAGGGACCCTCCTGCATGGGCCCTGATCTCCCAACCCAGGCTGTGAACTACCCAGGCTGCATTCTAATTTCATGCATCACCAGAAGCTCAGGCTTCACACAAGTCAGGCTTAGGTGGCTGATTGGCCTGTGGCTCTACAACTCTCATAGCTGGGCTGAAAGGCCTTAGAAGCTGCTGAAGAAGAGTGATGGACCTCAACAAAGCTCTTGTCTTCTCTGATTCCTCAACCCCTTCATCTTTGCTGATGGGGCTCCCACATGGGTGGGATCTGACTTGCCAGTACAGGGGGCTTGTTTGGGAACAGTGGGGATGGAGCTTAGTGCCTCCTCTTCCCTACAGGATACATCCTTCCTTTTTGCACCTTCCAGAAATTCAATATGCTCATGTGTGCTGGGCTGGCTGAGCCCTGTGGCCCACCCTGTATTGTCCTGCATCTGCACCACACTATCTGCACAAACCCACAGCAACCGAACCCTCTCCGCCTGTGTTCCCCCCATTTCAGATGGTGTTACTACCTCTCACAATGGATCATTATGATTCACCGGTAAACATCTCTGAAATGCTTTGCAAAGAAAAGGTGTTGCGTGCTCTCAATGCTGTTCATTTCTCAGAACAAAGCTGCCTAAGAACACAGGTCTTGCACCATGTACATTTCTGGCATAGCTTTTATTGAGGTTAATATAATATTCATAACACTACTAAGGGACTGCTTGTTGGACAAAAGGATTTTGCTACTGGCATTTATCTATAGAAAAGTTTTTCTGTTTTATGCCCACATACTAGCATATAATTATAGAAATAAAGTCTAGTCCCTCTCTTGAAGTGACTGCTGCCAGTATTATGAAATCATGGCAATGGTTGTAAAAATAAAAGAGGTCATAACCCCTCCACACACACATCCCCACTCTGTAGCTGATATGAAATAGCTTTGGTGCGAAAAAGCAGACCTTTAAACTTTCTCTACCAAACTCAATGCATTCTGTATTTAACTTATCCTCTGAAACAGTTTGTGTTATAGGAATTTGAAAACTGCATATAACCATGGAAAAAGTCTGTACTTAATTAGCTACTGAATTGAGCTCAGTTTAAGCAAAATAACAACCATTTCTTTGTGCTAACTTTTTAAAATTATATGCATTATATGCATCAGACTGTCCTTACGCCAAGGCTATTTGAGCATCGACTTCTGCTTCAGTGTTCTAGTTTTGGCAAAGAGAATCATCAGGAAATGTCTGTATGAAGATGCTTTTTCACGTCTACCAGGGCAAGAACATTACTTTCTCCGGAAAAAAAGGCAGCTATCTTAGAATTGCCGTGACTTCAAGCACCATATGTTACGAGTTCCCATGCCTTGTGGTAAAGCAGTGCAAAGAATGGGAGGAAAGGCAAGGACAGGTAGGAAAGGCTACTGCCCATATTCTTTACAGACACTTTTCCGGGGACTTCTGCAGCAAATATCCCTTTTTCACCATTATAAAAACAAACACTAGGGGAAAAAAGTGTTAGGTGTCTAATGCACTAGCCGTGCAAGAAGGAAAAGCAGACTGGGCACAACCTGACCCCCTGTATGTCACAGCAAAATACAGAGGGCAACACCCACATGCAGCACCCAGGATGGAGCTGGGCTGTCTCTTACTGCTGAGCATCTCAGGCTGCAAAGCTGTACCTAAGCCTTTTTGGTTCCTTTCTTTTTAGAATACTTTCACGGAGACCCTAGTTTCACAAAGTGTTTGAGCTATCCTGCTGAAAGAAGTTTAACTTCCTAAGGTGTCAAGAGTAAATCTCCAAAAATCATCCCCTGCTTGTGAGTCTTACTCCTGAGATTACTTTTCACTCAAAAAATTGCAGCTTCAAATTTTGCTCTGTCCGAAAGATGACAGAATTGAAGGTTAGAGTAAAAAGAGGAATTAAGGTTAGAGAGTAAGAAGAGGAATTAAGATGAATTAGAAATAAATCAAACAAGCACAAGACTGTTCATTTGACAGCCTCTTCCTGTTCCCTCAGCCCTTCATAGTTTGTGGGGTGTCAGAGGCATATAGTGGAGACAGTTGAAAAGTACAATTCCCAGCATGGCCCTGAGTGAGCTGTCTTGTTTTGTTTTCTTAGCTGAGGTCTTTGGAGCCAGTGGGAAAATAAAAACAACAACAAAACTCTCCATTGTTCACTCTTGTTTACTGAAGTGGAAAATAAAGAAGACTAAGCAATGTAGGGGGCGAGAAAGGTAGAAATAATAATTTACAGGTTGCCAAGGGGAGAAAAGAAATTCAGAAAGAGTGATACAAGACAAAGGTTTTTGGGGAATGCTAAGAATTATGAAAATCTCAATTGAATGAAGTACTGGAGACTTCTTAGATTGTCCCTCCTGCTCCTGTGTCTCATTTAAGAAGAAAACAATTCAGAAAAGGAATACACACAGGGCACAAACGGGTTAAACTTAGACAACAAAATCAAAATTATGGTGACAGATCCTGTGCTTGTTTATCCTGGGGTAAATCTTGAATTGTTCCATTGGGACAGCTCTGGGTTTGCTTCAACATGACTGAAAGCAGAATGTGGCCCTTGCACAATATGTCCAGATGTTCCTTTTTTCTTTGATGAAAATGTGAGAGTTTCAAAGAGATCTCTCAGACTGATGAAATTCACAGCCTCTACCCTCTCCTCATGTAGCTCTGCTTAATTCAGCTGATTACACCAGAGACAACTGGACTTTTGGCTCACTGAATATTTTTCAATGTTTTACTTTGCAAACATACTATATAGGTTTGTTAGTGCCTGAAATTTAGCAAACCAAAGCTATCCTGGTGCTTTTACAAAGCCAGCTGGCCCAAGGGAAACCTTTCTGATGTTTAGGACGGCAACAATTTTTTTGCTTCTTGTCTTGTCTGCAGGGGCTACCAACAACCTGCAAAAGAGAATACTCCCCTTTTTCTCCCGGGCATTATGCCAGCCACAGATAATCAGCAAGAAGAGAGCAGCATTACTTGCTGCTGAATTGCCTGGTGCAAGTGTACATTCCCCATTTCAGTCGTCTCTCACATTCTCTTTGGCTGGATGATCTCATTTTACAGATTCCTTGCACTTCGTAAAGAATCCCAGAGATATAGAAAGGATCCATCATTTTACACTCCCATCCCAAATTCTGGCAATGTCTAAGCAGGTGCTCAGATATGCTGGATATCCAGAAAATCAAGATACTTGCAGAAGAAGATGGATAGTTGTTTTGACTCACTGCATTTTGTGGATGTGTTCAGATACATTGCAGGACCCAAATACTGTCCTAATAAAACAGTGCAGAGGACTGAGTGAGAACAAAGGGAAAGGGACTGGACAGGGGTGATAAATGTGTATAATCCTGCCGGTTTTTTTCCCTAGAAAACCCTCCACATTTTGAGGCGGAGGGGGTCATGGCTAGGAAACAAAGGTGCCTTGTCCGGCTTGGCAGTGCAGATAGATGCCTTCTTTACTTTCCAGTGAAATACCATGGTCTGGCTGGCTCTCCCTGGGGCCAGCTGGACCTGACTATGACTCAGAACTTGCCCACTGTGGTGTGGCTGTCCAGGGAGATGGCACAGCTGGAATGGCTGCATGATATTCATAAACATCCCTTACCTCCTTACTCTGACAGTATTCCATTGACCTTCCCCAGCAGTTAAGCCCTGGTCTGATACACTTGGAGTTTCGGCAGCCAAAATACCTCTGCTGTTCTTCTGTTGTCTTCAAAATAAAATGATCTCCAGGTGCCTTGTCCCCCATGAATCCAGCTGCAGAAAGAGGGGAGTTAGTCACCATGGCCAAAGAGCCAACTTCCCTACTTTCACTCAAGTGTCCTCTTTGGTCTCTCACCAACTTTAGTCATGCAAACTTCTTCATGCTTGATCATCTATTGTAACAGCATCTGTAAGGCCTGATTCTATAGTATCTGGGGCCCTTTATGGCCCTCAAGATGCCTTTGCATTGTACAGGCAGTCCCAGAACTGGTTCTACTACTCCCAGATCTGATCAAGCAAAGATAAAATGCATGGATGGGCCCTGGCCATGAGGTTCAACTCTGCTCCCACAGAAGTTAACACTAATTCCAATTTTCACAACAAAAGTTATCTTCCACAAAACTGTAACATCACCAAGCCAGGGCATTATTAAAATCAATAATATCAGATAAAAAATAAAGCACAGTGGTCCTTCAGTGAAATTATTTATCTTTCTTCTGTTGCTGAAAGAAAAATCCTCTCAGTTTCTTTGATTGCTTCTTCTCTGGAACACCACAGTGTTCCCTTGGTTTACCATGGTGGACCTGGTATGTAGCACAGTTGCTTTGCTGTCTGCAAGTTGAGCTGCTGGAAGGAATGGGACAGGCAGTGGGCTCCCTAGAAGATTGCCCCTTCTGCCAGGAAAGAGAGGCGTCACAGGGCCAGCCAGTGGGATCAAGGAGAGGGGTTTGTGGTCTTGGGCTAGTGTCACAAGTCACATCTCAGTCTCTTGATCAGTGAGAACCTCCTCTCAGCTGATGAGCTTGGCCACAGCAGGCTGGACACCAGACTGGGTGCTGGTAATCGATGTTACTGTACTCTGGGTCTCTCTGAGTTAATCCCACACCCTCCCAGGGCAGTGGTCTTACAGCAGTGCAACACGGCCCAGCAAACTTGACACCTTCTGGGACTGCTGCTCTGATACTCACCCTTTTGGGACAAATTGAACTTACATCAGCATCTATCTGAGCACACTTCAGCTCCAGTCTGTTCTTCCTCTGCAGAACCAAAGACCTGCAGGACAAGCACACTTTTCTGGTTGTATGCTTGCACAGTGTCTACCAAAACAGGACTGAGTCTACAGATGTTTCCCTAACACACTTGAGCACACTGACCAAGGGAACTCCTTGGTGAGCACATAGCACCTGAAATAAATCCTCCATGCCATTGCTAACCCAATTTTTAACTGCCTAATCAGGGTATAGAAGCAGCAAAGCAGAGTTGTTTAAAGCCTTTGCCCAGAGAAATATCCAGATACTCAGGGAGAAAAAAGCCGCCCTTGGGCACAGACTTTAGATACACAATGAGACACAGGACGGGGGACAACACATGATATTGCCTTTGGCCAAAATCTATTTCACAGGGAGATGTTTAGCAAAACAACAACCATCACCACCACAGAGCTCTCTGGGTTGTCACAGAAAATGATTACACTGATTAGCCTTGAAGTTAAAATCAGGAAAAGAATTGTTTGGATCAATTCTTGCTAGCAACTGAAAAGAGACACATACTTCCCTATATGGTAAAAATGCAGCTCACATTTAGTGGGGAAATGTGGATTTTATTTTCTTCAGTTACAGTGGTTAATCCTGTCAGTTCATTTTAATAATGTTTTTTATAAACCCATTCTTATCCAGATATGCTATGTTATTGTGCTCTTTTCAGGGACACTGAGCATTTATTCCACATTCACAACACATTAATGATGCTCACAGAAAAAGAAGCTGTGGTCCAATGATTATTTTTAACATTTTCCAGTATCTTTTTCAAAATGCCTAAATTCACTTTATCTCTACAGGATAAGGCTTGTCTGCATACCAGATTTGAAAAAAAGAGAAAAGATCCTGGCTTGACCTGAGGATGACCTTTCTGTACACAAGCTCCGTTATTGTAGAGGAACTGAAAGCAGCAGTGCTTAGCAAAACCAAACCAAACAAGCCCAAGAAGCAGGCAGAGAGGCTGGAGCCCAGCAGAGAGGTGAAGCTCAGAGCGCCAGCCCCTGCCTCTGTGCTCTGCCTGCCCCTGGCGCCCGGGAGCCAAGCCTCAGTGCAGCCCTCGGGCGACCTGTGTCAGCAGTGAACCTCAATGGGCCAGGTTCCTTCCCAGCCCCAGAAAGACTTGTGTCTAAAAGCAGATCCGAACAACTTTAGTATTTTCTCACATCTGCTGCTCTGAAGAAATGTTTGGGGGTTTCTTACGTTTAGATTTTGGTTTTGGTTTGGGTTTTTTGTTTGTTTGTTTGTCTGGGGGACTTGGAGTTTTTGGGTTTTTTTTAGTCAAAGATGCTGTAAGCCTCCTTGATTTCATCATCCTGAGCAGGGCATGTTCAAAGCAGGCTGCAACTGCTCAGAGATTGCTGAGGAATTTGGACTTGCAGTTACTTGCAGGAATTTAGATAATTACTCATCTTTTAAATGTGAGACATTTTTATGCCTGTGCAGTCCCTAATTACATAAGGAGTGGCAAGTTTGTGATACCCAGTGGATGCTTTTTAATGAGTACTGTTACATGATATGAGGATTTTTCACACAGACATGGGAATATACTTCTGGCTTCCTGGCATTCTTCCCATGTATGAACTACTGGTGCTTTGACTTTGCTGGGAGAAGCTGCTGACCATGCTCCTGATCTGCAGATCTCTGCTTTGCTCTGCACATCTCTGCTGCTTAGCAGAACAAATTGGGAAGTGATATTTCCCTTAAGAGAATTTTTTTCCTTCAGCTGAAAAACAAACCACTTCTTTACTGCTTTGTCAAAAACTGATCATGTTTTTTTCTGGAAAAAGCAAAAAAGCAAGTCTCTGTATAAGAACTTAGAGATGAGGGAGTTGCTGTGTGTGATAGGTGCTCTGTGGTAAGGGCAGCTTCAGGGCATCTTAGTTTTCTGGTGCATCTCAGTTGTCTGGTGCTGTGAGCCTGTTGGTAAGGCTGAACCATGTTCTCTAGGACACAAGGGTTTGGAAAATATTTCACAGTGCAGTTCCACCCTGAACTACTGACCCCAGGGCTGGCTTGCCCAGGGGGACTGAGACCCCCTGCACTCCAGTGAGAGGCCCAAGAGGGCACTCTGCTCCAGAGCACCCCAGGGCCACCCTTGTGAGGCAGTATCCCTGATTTTTACGCAGTTGCCCACAAGTGACGTGGTCAGGATCAGGCCAGAGAAGTCTCGTTCTTACAGATGGCTGTATAAAGGTCCCTGTGTCCAAACCAGCTTTCTTTACTATATACGGAGCTTCCTTTCCCAGTGCTGGCTGATCCTTGGTCTCCAAGGTACAGGCAGATTACAGATGGAGAAGCCAAGAGGAACAACGTGACCCTCTGCCAAGAGGGACCTTACAAAAAGCTGAGCTGTGCTCTGTAGGAGTGGGGTGGCCTTGCTGTGTCAGGAACATGCAGCCGTCCAAGCCACTGAGTTATTAACAGGCTGCATCAGTTTATTGCTTCTTGAATTAACTATATTTTACTTTCATCAGCCATCTGTTTTCAGACTTGACATTGATGGTTTCAGTTTTGCTGCTAAAATGCACCTTGCACTCTAGAAAACATTTCCTATTCAGGTTCCTGCCCAAATGACTTACAGAAACTGCGAGAGATCAGACACCGATGGAAACTTGGTGACCACGTCCTCCTGCAGCTGCTCAGCGGCAGAAAAGCAGACGCAGCTGTCTGCTGAGAGGCGGCACGCACAGTGAAAACATTGCCTGCCCGGCCCCTCCGCTGAGAGCAAGCTCGACAAGACCCTCCATGGAGGAGGGAGTGAGACCAGTCTCTGTCCTCTCCTATTCTCAGGATCACTCACCTGCACTGTCTCTCTCCCCCACCTCGCATCCAGCAGCAGGGCCAGCGGGAGCGCATCTGCCAGGATAATGTACGTGATGCCCTCCAGCGCCTCGGCCCCGGAATGTCCCCTCCTGTGCCCTGACCTAGCAGCACCCTCCCCGGGGCCATCCTGACCCAAAACACAGCACCCGGCCCTAGCCCCGCGCCCTCCTCCGCTTCCTGGCTTTCCCTGAGCAAACCTAGCTCCTCCCAAGGCGAGGCTGCAGGGAGCAGTGGGGTGTCCTGCAGGAGAAAGGCGTCTGGGTAGATGCAGACAGAAGACTGTTGAAAGCACAAGGATACTTTACTTCGCCTAAATAAATAAAGCAAGATGATTCAGCAGTCGCAGGCAGTTTCACACTTTGAATTGTCACGTGATGAGGCTGCCCCATCACGTTCAGACTCTGCGTAAACTGTGGGTTACACACTTATATCAATTGTATTTATTTCTTGCTAATATTTATATCATGAGTAAATTTTCATAAATGAGTACAGAACCAGCAGGGTTGCTCGCAAGGCACTACTTGCAAACCAGGGAAGCCTAAGAAGTCAGTGCACTTAGCATCAGGGCCAAGGACATCAGGACCAGTGATCCTGTTGTGAACCAAAAACCATCAGAAAGGTGCATCACGGGACTGAAGCATATATATGGAATCTGCCACAATACCAGTGGGAGCAAACTTACTCAGACCAGCACTTCAGTGGTTTATTAAGACTGAGTAAATAATGTGGAAATAACAATCAATATTTTAACCAGCTATTTTCTGAAACACTATGATGATTTAAATTATTGAACAAATGTGGCTTGACAAATTTATGGCTGGATCTATAATGTGAAGAATTACTATTCAAACAACTTGAATGACAAATTATGGATAGTATTTCACCAAGTTAAATAGAACGCAGATGTATTGCTTCTTTCTTAGACTTATTTTTGCCCAGTGCCAAAGCTTATCTCCTGTGGGCGTGTTCCTGAGCATCACACATGCCTGCCTTGCACACCCCAGTACATTTACATGCCATCACTGGAGGCGTCACCATCTCCTGCTGCCATAAACACTCCAACATTTGTTGAAATGATGATGTTTCTCCTCTTTCCCTTCCTACTATACTGATAAAAGTTTATGCTAATCTTGATGTTAGCTAGTTGATACCAGTAAGAGGTGTGAACACAGCTGTGCGGTCATTCCAGAATCTGTTTATCCTAAATAAAACGTTTGCATTTAGCTGTCACTGCCTGCTCTGACACTTCTGGGAAGGCTGAATTCTGGGTGCAGGCAGGTACTACTAAGTTGCTCAATAGCATGATAGATAATCATCTTCTCTCATAGACTTTTCCTGGAGCATTGGGCATCTAATTGTGACTAGAAGACTGAAGAAATCTTCTTTGAAGTCACTGCAATTACTTTGTCTGGACTATATTGTATGGCTGGTTTTTGGTCTTGTCAAGCACAGGCTGCTTGTAATTGGAAAGAAGAGAAAACAGAAAGAAAGAAGGAAGGAGAAGAATAGAAAAGGAATGGAAAATGCCATGGTAAGGTCACTGAAACAAAGTTTTTGGATATGTGAAGAATATCCAGCAGGATGAAGCATTCTTCTCTTCATAAGATTTTCAGAAGTTTTTCCAAAGCAAACACTGAATGTCAAAACAATAATTAATCAACAGAGTCAAGCTATTTCCTCCTTACTCACGTGTAAAGTGTGACATAGCTGTTCATACAGCAGTCTGTAAAAAACAGAAAGCAAGAACATTGAAAAAGCAGCACTTTTGTGGCATTCGTTGGTTTTGTTCTTGAACAGGCAGCATTTTTTTTTTAAGCAGCAAACTGAACAACACAGGAATCTGCAAATTGTAACAGACTCTTGCAAAAGAACTCACACTGTATCTTAATGTACATCTGCAATTATAAAAGTTGTGAGAAAGTTGCAAAATAAACCACAGCCCTGGAGGACCTGGTTCTAACTATGGGAAGCTGACAAAAAACCCTTTATATGCATCTCAGAAAGCACTGAAAATCAAAAAACAGGCCTGTATGTTCTTTGTGTATCCAAGAAATTTCCCAGAAAGATTTCAAGTTTTATAGCTAGCTTTTGTATTGGAATAAAAAGAAAGATAGTAACCTTTACAGTGAATGGCAGCTCTGTGAAAGCACAATACTGTGAGAAAACATATTGTATTGCATATTGCATCATGAGATAAATTAATTAATTAGACAATATTAGTTTATGTTGACATCAAGTATTCTTACTTTTCCAGATCAAATCATAGACAGTTTCACAATCAGAACAACATATTTTTCATCAGAGAAAAAAGGAGGTAATTCTACTTTAACAACATGGCCTCAATTCTCAGGTTGTATTAACCTGCATTTTGTGAAATTTGTGGAATGGATTTTACATTGGACTGTCATCACCTAGGACTTCCTCTATATTCAGAGAATTATGGTTTCTCCATGCTACTAGAAAAAACAATCTGTGTCTGAGCTGTATTGCATAAATAATGTGGCCTGGCAGACAGGGAAAGGTCTAGGAGACATGTCTCCTGGGTTGTGTGCCTGGTTTTACTACCATGGTACAAACACTCAGCAATCCCATAACCTTCCTGTGCCTCTTCTTTATGAATAAGGACCATAATAATTTCCGTTTTTTGGGGAGTATTAAGAGCAATGGGTAAAAGATATTATGCTTATCCTAAAAAATTATCATTGTTAGTATAAAAATTTTATTTAAAATGGTTTAAATATATGCAGGAAGGAAACATCCTAATTAAAAGATGTAGTAGGATTTAGATCACAATAGCAGAGGAGGTTTTGCACAGTAACGGTTAGGAAAGTAGAGCTAGAAAGCTCTACATTCCCATACAATTATAGGGATATAAAGCCATATCAAGCATAACCACAGCATCCCAGACAGCATTTGTACATCGACAGGGACATAGCCATAGGGAAGACATGGTTGCCACAATGATCCTAAGCAACTGTAGCAACTACTTCTGGAGTTAGAAAACTTTTCCTTCTATCTAACCATGCAGACCTTTAGTTAACTTAATTACATCTTATCCCACTTATACTGAATTTGGCAAGCAGTTTATTCTTGGATTTCGTTCCAGTTACAGCTTGTATGTCCCTTTCCAGTACTCTCTTTTTGAGTCAGAAAAAATCCAGCTCCTCACAAGCTGCATCTTCTCTTCCTGCTCTCTAAACTTCTTTGGACTTTCCTGTATTTGTTTATAGCTTTAAGTGCTGAGTCCAAGTGTAGATAATTCCCTTTAGTTGAAAAGCCTTACCCAAGCAAATACAGAAGAATTGCCTCCCACGATTTTCACATGGTAGCCCTGATAATACTCAACAGTATAACTGTTGCCATTTTTGTCACAGCCTTTTGTTCTTGCCTCCACCACAAGCCTGATGTCCTACAGCAGGACCACTGCCTACTCACTTTGCATCAGTACACTAATCTCTGCTTCACAGTATATCACGGCTGTCTTTATTCAATTCCATTTGTTCCATTTTAGTCCCATTTTCAGTCTAGAAAGGTCTCCCTTCTTTTTTTATTATTTTTTATCCTGTCCTCCAAAAACCAGGCAATCTTTTTCAGCCAATTTTGTAGGTGCACCCCTTATTCCCTTATCAAAATTATGGTTGAAAATACTATATATAGAGAGTATTCAGGTACAGATCACTGTAGGCATCAACAAAATGTCAAATTGTTGATGGCACTTCTCTAAATACAACCTTTTGGCTGATTATGGATCAAATGTTTTGCACTTCTTATGTCCTTAATTTGCTCATCAGAATGAAAGTTCTTTCAATTGAAGCCTATTGCCATGTTAAAAATAAGGACTATTTTCATTCTATTTTCATCATATTTTAATCTCAAATAAACACAGAAATAAACAGAGTTAATGTAATCTATCACTGTTTATACACTTAATCACAAATCTCTCCCACCATAAGTGGCTGGTGCTTCCACGGCCACCAAATGTTTAAGCTAATTTTCACAAATGTAACTGTGTTGAAATAAATTTTAAATGTAACATGTCCATGGATTTAGGCTGGCTCCCATTTAGGGCTACCTATGTCTTTAACCTTTATTAATCTCTCTCCTTGGGCATTTAGGTGACTGGGCTTCCATCTGGACTCCCTGACAGCAAAACCTTGTAGCTCATCTCTTACTCTTACAACAGCAGCCCCACTCCTGCTTGTACATTTGCCTCATGAGCTCAGCCTGGTGTATCTGCATTGCAAAAATTCCATTTGGGAGCTATGACAGCATTCATCCCAAAACCATCTTTTCATAACAGCATTATCCATTTTTACAGGGGTTACTGCAGCAAGCAGCCCACATTCCTGAATGGAGAAAGGTTCCTCTAATCCTGTATTCCAGTGGGGCTAATAGGGGGTTGTCAGGTGCCCCATTTGCCTCAAGGCTGGATACCAGGTCTGGGCAGGGAGCAAAACTCCTTCCACTTCTGGCCTGCCTTCAACAGGACTCATGCTTATCTGGCCCTGTGTGAACAGAAAGAGCACGAAACCCCTGCATCTTCAGCAGCGCCAGGTGATGCTTGACATTGTGAAAAATGGGAGTCCAAGATAAACTTCCCAGTCCTACCTCATTTCCATAAGCTGTGGATGCCTTATTGCTCTCACTGGGTGCACTTTGCTTTGTGGAGCTACAGCAATACAGCACAGCAATGTTGGAGCTGGAGGCAGCAGAGGCAGTTTGCTAGTACAGTCCTTTCCCCCTTGTAGTGCTGCTGTGGTTTCATCCTGCGTGCAGCTGCCCTAAAATACATCTAAAATCATCTGCTTGCCTTTCCCCTTTAGACAATGCATAAAACATCTAAATGGCAGAATCTGACTCCTGTTCTGCACTGATTTAGCAACTGGTGAGGCACTGGAGAATTTTCCAAAAATATACAGTCTGACAGCAGTGCTGACATTGCAGC
Organism: Irena cyanogastra; assembly: GCA_013397155.1. Taxonomy (NCBI): domain Eukaryota; kingdom Metazoa; phylum Chordata; class Aves; order Passeriformes; family Irenidae; genus Irena; species Irena cyanogastra. The sequence goes on from VWZV01004664.1 coordinate 121,555, forward strand.
CCTAATGCAGTAGTTAGAGAGCAGCTTAAAACATCCAAAGTGAAATCATCATGTTTCCGTGCTGAGCAGCTAGTGCTAGACAAGCGTATATTCATCTACCCCAACCCTCCCCTGGTAACAAAGAAGAAAGACACACCTGGAGAAAACAATGGAGCAAGCTGACTTTGGATACCATACTAAAACTAAATGCCGCCCTGTCTCTGCTGAAGACCTTCTGAATGTTGCAGCTGAGTCAATAATGTCTTTTCAAATTAGCTTATTCTTGAGCAGGCAGTTGCCCAAGCCAAGGCCTGGAGCAATCAGTCCCAGCCTACGGAACCCATTTTCTCCAGGCTGTTCACTCTTGGCCACAAGGTAAGCTGTAGCTGGCTCTGTGAATGTAAAAAAAGTGAGCACCCTGCAGAGACCACATGAGATACTGCCCTTGTAAGGATAGCTCTGGGACAGAGGAGCTGGTGCTTTTCACTGCTGTCACGTAGAACTGCTGAAATCCATGAGAGCTGGAGCCTGAGCCTTCCTACACTGCAGGAGTGTTCTACGCTGAAGCAGCACACAAATGCGAAGGCTGCTCTCAAGGACCACCTCTGCTCTGCAAATGCTTTACCTCGGGTGCTGCTGAAGATCAAAGATCTCAGAAGAATCGAGGGAACAACAAAACAGTGTTTTCAAGTGGTTTGCTAGTTGTGGATATGCAAAATTTGCCTTTAGTACAAGCACATCTCACGTGCGAGTCAGATAGCTGACCCGGGAAGTGCCAGTCAGCACTTGAACACGCTGCCCTAAGCAAAAGACTAACCATTAGACTGCTACAAAACTCTTCTCTTCAACATGTCTTCTCCTCTAGCCCTGTTGCTGCCATTAGCACCATGGCATTTCCCTAGAGGCATTCAAAAGATCTGGCAGCTCAATATGCCCTGGACATAGTATATGATAAGTGTAACGAGTTTTTGGATTTACTACTTGTGCTTCCTGCAAACCTGCTCTCCTTTTGAGATGTTTTAGTTGTTATAGCTCTCTAATTATGGCAGAGGAGAATAAAACCACTTTGCAGTCAATCACATATGGTGTAGCGCAGCCATTTAAGTCAATCTTCCTGCCATTGCTGAAGATGCTTGGAAGCTTGGCAACATTGAGAGGTCTCTAGCAGGCAGAGAGAGGAGATGATCTCCCAGGCTCCTTCCAGCCTCATGGTTCTTGGATTCTGTGAATAACAAAGTAGCTTCCTAAAGGCAGTTGTGCTGTGTGCACTTATAGAGGTGGTTAATTCATGAGACTTCTCATTAATAATGAAGCAGAGCATTGCTGTGGAGAGAATATCGTACTTATTACTGACAACTCTCCAGAGGTCTGTGGGGTGCAGGATTCTGCTTCCTTTAATAAATAATATATAACTGTTATTTCTGCAATATTATGCAACTAAATAAGACTTCATTTAACCGTTTCTGCTCATCATCTTTCACCTGTTATATTATTGTTGTGGTTTGTTTAGAGGTTTACTTATCCCTTCTTACCTGCTACATGAAACAATGTAATTTATCTTGACTGTTATAACACTCCTTTTTCTGAAGGAATAACATTTATATTGCACCTGATATATTATCCAATAATATCTCCACAGATCATTCATCACAGTCCTGATTGCTTGTGAATGTCCTTACTGAAATGCGTATCTTGCTTTGCATTAACTCACTGCAGTTTCCTCTATCCCACAAGAGAATTAGCAGTGTTTAAGGATGTAGAACAGGTTTTAACCCTGCATAGACTTTTTCAGTTTGAGGTCAGTAAGGCAGAGGTATATGAAATATATTCAGTGAATAAATTGGCCCATGCTGTGCAATCTCATTTGGATTTGGATATCTAGGAATACAAGACTGCTATGTCATATGTAAAGCACAGTAGCAACTCTAACCTTACAACACTTCTCTGATATGAGTAGGATAGACGTGTCTGGAGCAGGAATCCAATAATTTGCTTCTTTGAAAACTGAGTTTTCTTTAAACCTCTGATATGCTCTGACATGGTGTCAGGTTATATCAAAGCATATTCCATAAACCAATGTTGCATATGTGAGAGACGCTGTCCATGACAGACTCAAGGCTGAAATATTTAAATTATTTAAATATTTAATTCATGAGTTGTTTAAAAATATAAATTTCAATTCTTTTGGCTTTCCCTGGATAATCCAGTGTATCTCCTCCTTTTCCCCATGACTAATTGGCTGCAGCCTGAATATAGAGAAGGTCTGTGTTCTCTGCAAGAACATAGCACCATTATCAACACAGAAAGTTCTCCTGTTTGGTTTTTACCAATGTGGCCTCAACATGAAGATAAAGAATGCTTTTAATTCATATGCATACTGTTATTTGAAAAGCGATGTTAGAAAACCTAGGACTAAAAATTGTGTTATCTCTCATCTAGTAGCTGATCCTAATCCCCCTTCATGAAGTTAAAGAACTTCTGTTAGCATAAGTGCAGGCTTTTCTCCATCTCTGTTTCTGTCTGTAAGACAGGACTCCATTTTTCTGCTGATTTCTGCTTAGGATAATGAGAGATTCCTCTGAGTTTCACTCAATGAGCTTTTAAACATTCCTCCTAACTGAAACATGACTATTAGTTTCGAGTTTCTCGGAGAAGACTGTGGGGAAAAATTACCTAAACAAAATAGTTCACGGCATATAATAGTGTATTTAAACCAACTACACATCGTAAAGTTAGGCACAGATGTTGACAATGCTCAAACTTATCAGGCAATTTTCAAAAGACTCCACGAATCACAGTAATCATATAGGTCAAAAGTCAGCTGCAGTGAAGAAGTCTGCTTATAGGTATGACAGGAAGCCATTATAACGACTCACAAATTTTCCAATATTTATTTAGATCACTCCTTGAGAAAAGTGATGAGCCCAATCCAGTTATAGCAACAGAACAGAATGGTGCAAACCATAACAGCAGCAATTACTTCATGAATCTGCTGGTAGGGATGCCTGGTGAGTTCTGTCCTGTAAACAGTCACCCTGGTGCAGACAGGGGAGGGACCAGGCCCAGAGGCCCACGGCTGCTGCAAAACTTGCCAGAAACATTTTGGGAAATCCTGCTTACTGCCTATTTCTGCAGCATGCAGACCTGCTCTGCTGATTCCCTCACACCTTGCAAAACAAAACAGGTACCGGGATAATGCCACCATGTGAGACAAACTGCCTACAGGCCAGCCTGACACTGCATGGGAAACATGCTGCAAGCAGAAGTTCTGGCTACACCTAAGTGAATTGATCAATCCATTAAACAAAGATCTCAAACTAGAGTTAAAAGAGTGCTGAGGAGCTCCAGTGCTGTATACACTGGTTTCAGGTGACTATTCTGCAAGAAAGTGGTTTAAAAAAAAACCTGTCTAACCTGTTGAGGCACTTGAAATACCAAAAGCACTTACAGTTTCTGGCAAAAATATCCTTAGGCAATGGTAGCTGTGCTAGCTTGCATGCCCAATAGCACCTCTCTTTTGGCTGGTGTCACTATCTAGGTACCCATCTCCTTGCCTGTGGCACTTTAGGATGCAGATATTAAGGGCCCCTATGCCTAAATCCCCTGGAGAGCATTATTTTTCATGCATACCAGGACACACCTAAGACAAACTGAGAGGCTACATCTATTCTAGTGGAGAAAATGGTTTTCTCTAGCCCTCAAGGCAGCTAGCATGGCACGTTGGTGTCCTTGGTCGTGCATGCATTCATGACTTCACCCTGCTTCCTCAAGCTGTTCCCTAGGAAAGTGGCTGGCTGTGGGCTTACTCTGAGCTGCTCCTTCACCTCATCTACTGCAGTCTGGGCTCTCAGGGGCCAGCATTTTGGCAGGGCTCTGCTAATTGATAAGCATTATGCAAGCTGCTGCTCAGATCTGTGTCTGGCTCTGCTTAGTCTGTTAGTACAAATCTCCTGTCCTGAACAACTCAGATGATGGGATGCTTCTGGCTTCACTCCAGACTGTGGGTTAGGGCATTTGCCTGGAAGTACCCTGTAGCAGTGTGGAGAGGTATAATTTCATTTCATATCCTGTTTCATTGCTCTCGAATATAAGCAGAACAAATAAATGGCCACATTTCACAGAGAAACTGGAGATTCACATTTTTACTTTTGCAGTGCAGATGCAAGTACACAGAGAACAGCACTTGTGACAGATGAATGGTCCCTTAATTCCCTCCCCAGCTTCCCTAAGGCTGCCACTGCTGCTTGGAGAGAATTTGATCTGTAAATATTGTTTTGAAATATTGCTTTTTTTAATCTGTTCACAGACAGATTAGAACCACAAGAATATGCTGAAATGGGCCATGCTCATTCTCCACATGACAGAGCAAGGGTTCTTCTCAAAGATAATGCAAGCCTCCAGAATGAATCTCTGTTTTCTAAACTCATGAAAGAGAAGTGTGAAATAAGATCCTGTCTAGAAAGGATTTTGATGTACTGATATGAGGATGAAGGACCTGTGCCCTTCACCTCGTGGCTGGGAAGACCCATGATCACTGTGAATCCTGCAGGGATTAGCTTCTCCCTGACTACTTGAGGAGCAAACTGCTCAAAGATCCAACCTGAGGGATTGGGAGCTATTCATAGTGATGGCTTTCAGTGCTGCTGTGTTTCACACTGTTGTGAAAAGTAGCTATGACAAAGAAAATTTGCCAGACATCCAACAACAACTTGGATTAATGAATAACTTAATTCTGGGCAGATACATAGAAATAAGCTCATGTGAGCTTTGCTCTCAGCCATTTGAGTTGAGGTGCAAAAACAGCAATAGATATGATGCAAAGCTGACATATCTGTGTTTTAAAATCCTGGCTAGGAAATCAGTTTGAAAAGCAGATGGAAAGGAAAGGTGTTTGAGGATGGTTGTGGTGGGAAAAGATTTAAAGCAGAAGAGGCAGAAGTAGAGAGAGGAGCTAGATGCAGGAGAGGGAACAAGCATGAGTGACACACCTGAGAAATTCGTAGCACTTCTGCCAGCCTCTTAGCAAAGCAAGATCATCAAGAAGACAGGATGGGGCTGAAAATGCAGGGGGAAAATTAGTGAGCGGTGAGCACGGCAAAATGGCTGAACCTGGCGCTCTGGGGACAGAGCAGAGGCCAGTGCTCCCCTACACAGCAGAATGCTGCACCAATGGCTGCAGAGACCAAACGGGCTCCTGGGTGCATGCCTGTGTGTTAGGCCGGAGCTCCAGCAGCCACCTCTCTGTGCCAGCACCATTTATTCCTCGTTTCAAGAAAAAGCAAGTTGCGCAAGGTCAGTGTGTGCTCTCTCCATATAAAGCCTGGGAACGAGTCCGTGCTGGCAGCTGGGGCTATAGGGCTGCCGTGGCACAGGTGCTGCCAGCGGTTGGCACAGCACAGGGGTGCCTGCCCCTTGTCCCTGGACTTAGCTGCTAAGGCGGCAAAGACTGCTGCTAGTCCTGAGGCCAGGACTGAAAGGTGGGTTGGTCGCCAAACCAAGCAGTGAAGTAGCTTGAGAAAAAAATTGTCAGCAGTTCTTAAACAAATATCTTTCATAAACACAATGTTTCCTAGACTGCATTGCTGTGAGCATGAGTGTGTGTTGCTGACATTAGCCCACCTTTCAGAGGTTCAGGGAGATGTGTGCTACAGAAATCTGAACCCGAAAGACAGAAATCTCTCTCATCCTGAGGTTGGCGTCTCTAGCAGGTACCTCGTCCTCCACAGAATGAGATTGCTGCTGGGGATCCTCCTCACCAGGGCTGCAGCCACGTGTTTCAGAGGATGAACCACACTCTCCCAAGAGCTGAGGTTATGTGGCCAGTGAGTGATGTAAAGTCATTAAGAGTGTTCACAAGTCACTATTTAGCTATTCAAAGGGCCCAAAAATTTTAGATTAATTAGGTCATGAAGTGCTCTGGCATTTCTGGAATAGAGTTCTCAATTTGTTGCATACAGAGTACCTTACTCCCTGAGGACTTATATACCCTCAATTGAATACTCCTACATATATAGGCAGCAATATAGCTTCTCCTCTGAGGTGACTCTTGAAACATAGACTCACCAGACATACAATTGGAGCTACTCTAGAAATGATCCCCCTTTGCCAGCTAGATGTACGCTTTATTGATGTGTCACATTATGCGTTACAATGACATGTAATTAAGAGGGTTGATGGGAGTGATCTTTTTTAACCCATGCTTCTGGAGATTTCACTGACACAATCGGGTCATCCCTGTTCACCAGTCACCAAGTTGTCTGCTCTGTGTGCTACTGACCCTCATTTCCCCTGCCTTGGCCACAGCTGCACACTCTGCTTTGCTCACATGGCCCCAGGGTGAGTGCAGGTCAGCCGAGGTGCCGGTGGCTCCGCACAGCACAGCTCCGTGGGGTGCATTTTGGGGGGCATGCCAGGAGCTTTGCCAAGCATGGAAATCTGACAGTGTTGCCTAAGAGCTGTGGGTCCTTCTGCTGAAATAAGGCTTTTCCTGGAGGTCTTTGTTGTGCAATCCACAGTGATAAAGGCTTCCATGTTCTCAAAAGGAAATGAATATTTTGCAGGCTACGTAAGGAAGAATTCAGGAACTTAGGAGGCTAGAAGGGAAAGAATATACAAGCGTGTAATTGGGTGAAAGATGAAAGCCTTCAAAAATTGCTTCAAATGTTGAAGAATGAGAGAGTCAAATGGTTCCTATTAAGAGAAAATTCACCAGAAGTGTTAGTAGCAGGAAAAAACAATGTGCAAATTTTGACTGAGTTCAGCAATCACCTTTTTTCAGAAAACAGAAGGCAATTATACAAGAAGTTAAAAGGTTCCAAAGACTTTGAATTGCCATAGTTCATTCTAAAAAATTCAAGTGCTAATTTTTCAAGTCATAGAAGTTTTGCATTTCTACTTTTTTATTTAGTGAAGGCTTTAAAAATAGACCTAAGTATTAAAGAAAACATCACTATATAAATATGTATCTTGAAGCAAAATGAAACCTATCAGATAAAAAGAAACAAAGTATTTTCTGTTATTATTCTTTTCAGGAAAACTGGAAATTTCCATTTCAGTTTGACCTGCTTTACATCTATTCCTCTCCATTCATCAGTGTGGTCATCAAGGCAGAATGTCCTAACACAGGTCGCTCTAATGAGTGAGTTTGAAAACCTTAGGAGCAGTCTTTACAGGAGATGGATCTGTTGTGTGAAATCCTGTTGCTACTGTGAAGTGTCCTCTGTATAGAGGTATTTAGCAAACCTTTTTATCTTTGGAAGCTCCGGTGCACATTGTTGTGCCAATATCATTACTGAAAACAAAGAGAAGGCAACTTGGCCCATTATTTGATAACCAAAACTAATTGCTAAGATTTGAGTCCAGTAGTGGAGTATGGGAAAGCTTCCCACTCCAACAGGTCATTTCTCATGTGTCACATTAAAAACACATTAAAACTCTTATCCTTCATCCTTTTGCACCCTTTGTGAAAGGTACACTGGTATACTCCCAATGAAGTATTGGAACACAGCACATTTAATTCAGACTGTGTCATTTCTGACCATGCTGCAGAGACAGCTAAGTAGCAGTAGCAGCTCATTACTAAAAACAGTCCTGAACACATTGTCTGAAAAGTCCAAGGAGGAGGAACTAAAACATTTGCTTTTGCTTCTGGAGCAACCTGGTCCAGTGGAAAGTGTCCCTCCCCATGGCAGGGGGGTGGAACTACATGATCTTTAGGGTCCCTTCCAACCTAAACCCATTCCATGATTCTATGTTTCTTCATAATAATACCATTGTACTGCTCAAAGTTTAATGAGCTTTAATAGTAGCGCTTGAAGAAAGGGTGTTGTCTCCCTCCACAGAAACCGCCTTGTGAATCTGTACAGCAATGTCCTATTCTTCATTCAGCGAACTAAGGCTTTGGTTAAGATCAGTTCCAGTGATGAATTTTGGGAATGGAGGGAAAAATAAAGCACATTTTTATATTGCTGTATATGCTGGGAAAATTTACTGAAATATTTCCTGTGATGATACTTCCATGTCTGCACATGGAAATCTTATTAAAAATTATTTTATTTATTAACTACTATTTTGAAACAGATATTTGGAATCCACAAATTATTTTAATAAATGTTAGTAGCAGGGAGTACTTGATCTTGGACAGTCTTGTACTACCTTAAATTTTGGTCATATGGTATGTCCTCATGATCATGAGGACAATATATATAATACAATAATTTATACATTAAAATAGCATTTAAATTAATTTTTAATTCATCAGAAATATTGGTTAGCAAGAAGGGACACTATATTGAAATGAAAAGAAATCTTCAAAGAGAAGTGGGAGTTTAAGTCGTGTGAGATGTCTGAAAGACTGCAGAGAGTTAATTTTAAAGGAATAATCTGTAAATATATATAAATAGCTGCCAGTTGACACCTTTTACAATAGAAGTCAAACCTAAGAAATGGAAGGGCAACCAATTTTAAACGTAGGAAATTGTCTTTTTCCTTAGGGCTGTCCTGTGAAAAACACAGTATTATTGCACTCCAGAGCTAGCAGGAATTTAGTATTTCTTATTTATCTGGAAACAAACACATGAAGAAGGGAGGCAAAACGCCGAGCTTCATGGTACAAACCATCAGCTAAGAATACAAGTATAAGGGGTGGTGAATGTGCTTTACATTTGCAAGATTTTTACATTTGTGAGGTTTCTTGCTTCCTGCTTTGCAGTACTTACTCCCAGCCTCTCTCAGGGGCAGGATGCCTGACATGAAAGGACATCCGACTGACTTCATGTCGGTTCCTATTGCCCTCCCCCTGGAAAGAATCGGTGGATACAGAGCACTTTTGAGTGTGAAAAAGAGCCAAGACAGAAAATGTTAGTGTGCTGTTCATGTGAGATATAAATATTTCCTTGTCATGGCTGGAGGTTTGGGAGACTTCAGCCTGACTGGAAAGACACCATGTTGTCACATGCCAGCCCTTTGGGAAACAGCTGGGAAGTCACCACAGAACAAATTACTATTCATGAGGCAAAACCCTAAAACAAAGCCTGCCCTTCAAGTTCTGGTGGCCCAGGAGGACACAGCATGGTTTAGGGTGCTGGAGTATCATCTGCATAGCCAAAGAACCTCGGTGACATATCACCAAGAGCCTGATGGCCATGTCCCATTTGCATGTGCAGAGCTGAATTATCAGCAGAATTCAGTGGACACAGTTTGAGTACTGCCAGTAAACATACCACTTTTTCAACCCATAGAGAGAAAGAATGTGGGTGTTGGTTTGAGAAGTACAGGGACAAGATGTACCAAATGCACATCAGGCACAGCATTATTTCTGACACTATGGGATTTTCAAACTCTTAGGTGGTTACATCCCCTGGACTTGTTCAGACCTGTAATAGGAGACATCTGTTCACAAATGTATATTATTTCCAAAGAGCATTGTTCAAACAGCAGTCCATGCATATAGTGATCACCGACCATGTAGCTGTACAAATTCACCTTGGTAAAGTCTTGGCTACAGAACTATTATGTAATCAATTTTTCTTCAGCTTTCACCTCAGCTTCTTCCAGGGTCTTTCCAAGACACGGATCCCTGTTTCCTTCCCAGTGTAGGAACACTAATGGAGACATGCTCTGAGCTGTCCCATCCACAGCAGGGATTGGGCATGCTCAAACAGATACATCTGCTAAGCCCAGAAACCAATGGCTTCAAGTTGCTGATTCGGAGCCATGTGGGCTTTTTTTCTGCACCAGCTTCACTGCTTCAGCATCCATTAGTCTATATGGGCTACCCAAACACTCCAAAAAGAGACGCATGTGTTCCAAATATGGACAGAGGCAGCCTGCCTAGTGATAGCAGACGACAGTGTGGTGCCTCTTCCTGTGACTGTTTCAAACCCTTGCCAGTGGCTGTGTCTTCCTCTCCACACAGTATAGTGGTTACCATGTGCTGGGTGAGGACAGGGAGGCCTCACTCCCCAGGGAGAAAGATTTTGCTGTAGACCCAAGGCCTTCAGCCTTTACTAAAGCACTCACATGTCCTCTTATGTTGCACCTGCTTATCTACCACATTGTTTAACTCTTTTTTTTGTACTGTTTGCTTTCCTGTCCATAAGCCTAGTTTGCGTTTGAGCCCAGAGCATCATCTTAGAGTTGGCATTTCTGCAGTGCACACTGCTTCTCCACTACCAATCCCACAGAGACCTCCAGAGCACTGTGTATCTACAGCCCACCCCACTTCCACTTCTAAGTCTTTATGTAAATCGCAAACTGTGTTTACAATAGTATTACATTTTTTTCAAGCCGCTGATTGAATCATAAAATGACACAGGCTGAGGTGTAATTATATTCAGCTGGTACACACTCACATGGGATTATATTTGTAGTGTATTAAGTAGAACAGTTGAACTATTTAATGCATTAATGAGCTATCAATGTTTAAATACAAATATAATCTAGAACCAAATTAAGTGTCTTTTTATGTGCATGTTTCTACTAAGAACACTCATAAACTCACAAGGTGATTTGGGTTGGAAGAGACCTTAAAGATTCACCTAGTCCAAACCATCTGTCATGAACAGGGACACCTTCCATAAGACCAGAATCCCGTCCAGGCTGACCTTGACATTGCCAGAGATGGAGCATCCACAACCTCACTGGGCAACCTGCTCCAGGGTCTCACCACCCTCTTGGCCAGCAGCAGTTCTTTCCCCAACCCCTCACCATCCCAGAGGCTCAGGGCCTGAGCACCCCACATCGGCTTCCTTCCTGCCTTGGGAAGACCAGGAGGGGACAGAGGAGTTCAGACACAGCTGTCAAAGTACCAAATAAGAGAGAGGGAAAGCATGTGTACTGTTATTTCCTTGAGGTTTCTTTGAGCTAACCCTCTGATTTTTTGCTAATTGAGACCTATATCAACATTTTTTTTTTTCTGACATCAAGGTCAGGATGAGTCCTAGACTTTAACTGGTTTCTCCTTAGAAGTATTAGTTCTGAAATAGATGACTCCCAGTTCTCTGGAAGTTTTCTGGGGCTCTAGGGAGTATTTCATATAAGCCATGTAACCCACAAGCTTTTTTGAAATTTCAGATACAAGTTATCCTGATTTACTGATTTATTAATGACTTTGTAATAGCTTCAGTTTTCTATTGTCCTTTAATATTTTTGCAATTAATAGTTTCATTGTTATGAATAATTTTTTAAACATACGTATACTGACCAGCTAAAATATTCCATCGTTGTTGTCTGTTTCAGTCCACAATCTTATGAGTTAATTTTTCTCTCAAGTATCTGCTGATATGTGCATTAGGTTATCTGTTGCATTCTTTTCTTTACTTCATTAGTCTTTTACTTCATCTGTCCTCCTCTTTGTATAAATGTTTATCAAGTTTCTATGTTTCTTTTAATTTTGTTTTCTTTTTTTAATGTCTTGTACTTTACCAAAGCTGGTTTTAAATCAGTGTAAACATTGCTTCTGATTATAGATTGCTGTTTTTAAGCTGCACTTATTTATAAATAATTATCTGGTTTTAATCTCAGTTCCCCATTTATAGTTTTTCTGTGACTGATTGATTTACAATTATTTCTATGTTTGATAAATAGTTCCTTGAAAAGGTCCCATATCTATTTGTATTTTATATGCAAAACATACAAAATACATACATGGTTCTTTGCACATAGAACGACAAAAGTGTCCTGATCACTTTTTTCCTAAACAAACCTTAAATTGTAATTTCACAGACAGTTTTTCTTTATCTGATAATATGAGATGCAGAACCCCATAGGCTGCATATAACTGTTTTGAGGCCTTCATAAAATTCCAGGGACACTGAAACACAGACAGCGCTAAAAAAATCAATGAGACTCTATGACATAGGGTGGCATTTTGCTTGTTTATTGAAACTTGTCAATTTTGGAAAATACCTGGAAAAACTATTTGGCATATATTTAGCACATGCTGATGAGCACTACAAAACGTGGCTGAATTTGAGCACATTTAAAAATTATCTCCTGGTACTTCTAGCAGCTATAAAAAAATAAATCACAAAAATACAGAACTGTTAGCAAATGTTACCCAAATGTGCAAATTAGTAATATGATTAACATCCCCTGTTAGCAAATGTTATCCAAAAGTTTAAAATTCAGCATATGCTTAACATCACTGCTAAGTTGCTGCAGGTGTACTCAGACTATAACTAGTTATACAATACAGTATAACAACCATGGATGATTAGGAGGACAGATACCTCTGTATCTTACTATGTTCACATTTGCAGGCTTGAAGATAAACTGTTCACTGCTTGTTCCCCACAGCCTTGATTTACCAAAGTGTTTGGAGATACTCAGAAATGAAAGCCAGTAAATGGTCTTACCCAATCCTAGGCCACTGCGATGCTTAAAGGCCTTTCTGGTTTAGGGCTATAAATAGCAGTAACAATGCGAGTACTAGTCATCCAGATTTTGGTCTTTAAAACCTGCCATCGCTCTTTTTGAAACAGTGCCTGTTCGAGCTCCATAGTGTCCTGGCTAGCACATCTCTAACTGCTTAGCAGCCTTGAACTGAAACAGTTACTTGCTGAAAATGTGCCTTTGCTGAAATCAAAAATAGCAGCAGATCTGATGCAGCATGAGCTGCTTCAATCAATGTTCCTTGGCTCCTGAGATGAATTTCTAGAGAATAATGGCAGAGAGAGCACAGATACAAACCCTGCCACAGGATCACAGATAGGCTGATGCTGAGAGATTCACTTCACCTGGAGGGAAAAAACCTCCTGCTTTGAGTGATTTACTGCCCAGAGAAAAACACGTCTTTCTAGGCCGTTGAACATTTAATTACTTACACAGTATGAATCAATGGTAGCAGAAGAAAGTGTCCCTTGAATGAATTCCCAGTAGCAATCCAGTGGAGCAAGGATTGAAACTCGTCTCCAATGTCCTGAAAGAATGCCTTGCTGAGTGAGTCACTATACTGGTATGGGGATCAGAGATAGGTTTGCCTCCTGTTTCTGGCTAAGAAACTAAAAATAATAATATGAATGTTAAGATTAATACATGCAGCCCCTTTGTTGCAGAATGATATGGCAGGAGTGTGAAAAAAAATTTTGAAAAGGATCATATCTCTGTGTATCTGACCTCTTGAAGAATGTGGAAGTAAAGGGAAGAATGGAGAAGAACTGCTTGCAAAGCAGAAGCGAATGTTCTCCTGGGCAGAGTAATGAAACCATGAGTTTGCAATCACACCATGAGAAGTGAGAGCATGTGCTACCTGTGCTTTGAGGGATGGAGCTGAAGGCCTTAAACACCACAGCTCCTTCCCCAGAGAAACTGGATGCTCACTCAAAATAAGTAGGAGAAGAAGAATTTGGGGTGTTCTTCCTTTTCTCTTCTGTTCCTTGGCTTGTTCTAGCTTGACGGAAGCAAATTAAAACCTGTGAAGGAGTTATGACACAATTCTGTTCCTACTGGATCTGGCTGACCTAAGGAACCAAGATGAATGGATCATCCAATCCATGAGGTGTGAAGCTTAGTGGAATGGGGGGCCAGGGTCAGCCTCCCAGCTGGTTGCCATGCAGGACGAGTGCCTCCCTTACAGCCACATCTGCTATAATAAACCCTACAACTCCTGTCTCTTTGGAGGATGTTCTACATTTATAAATCACTCAAGACTTCAGTCTAACTTGAAAAATGTTCAGTGGAGGCAAATAATGAGCTCCAAAAACATGTGAGTGCAAATATACTCAGTGCAAGAAAAGCTGCTTATGCAGAAAAGAGCAAAACCTTAAATGCTATTCAAAATCAAGCCTGAGTAAAACCTCACTGGCGTTTTTCTCTTTACAAAATGCAGACAGTAGTGACCATTTAACCAAGCATTAGCCAAGGTGTGCTGTTGACTGAGGAATGGCAAAAGAGCAATAACTGGCTTGCACTAGTGTGTGGAGCTACCTAGCAGCTCTGAGGCACACCCTGACGCAGACGTGCTGTGCCTGTAGGCAGCTGGCCTCGCTCAAGTGGCCTCTCTCCTGAGCTGCACGTGGGGGAGCACCTGATGGGCAAGGCACCACCAGCTCAGGAATGCCGTGCTCCTGACGCTCTGTTTTCCCAGTTGTCAGCTCTGTTTATAAATTGCCCACTTATAGCAAACCCAGCACCTGCTATGGACATCTCAAGCTGCCAAGTGTTTGAATGTATCTCAAAAGACCCGGTTCTGTGCTTTGGTCTGTTATGCTCAACTCTTTGGTTAAAGCAGCTGCCCAGAATTTCTGAGGGCAAGTTGTTTTGAAAAAACCTCTGGAACTGCTTTTTGGATAGACCTAAGATGTACAATTGCCTTTCAGAACAAAATAGCAGATCCACTAGGCTTTGAACATACTACCCCCTATAAGCACAATATGTTTATCCTTTGCAGCACTTAAAGATAAATTTAGGCTGACAATTCAAAAAAATCCCAAAATAATAGTAATTTTAAAATTGAACCTTTTATTGTTTTGTTCAACTGATTTGCAATTTTGATATCACTGGAGTATTGTCATTATTCATTAACAACTCCCAGAAAATATCAGATGCTTGGATTCGTCCAAACTTGATCACCACTTCCTGTAACCAGCCTCCCTCAGCCTAAAGATGCTCAAACAGCAAAAAGTTAACACTTGATTACACACAACAGAAAATGCAAAAGTCCTGTGCCAGACTCATCACTGGGCTGGCCCAAGCACAGCCCAAAATACAGCTAGCTCTGATAACAACCCAACTACTGCTGCAAAAGCAAAGCAACCCCTAGGAAAACCTCAGCTGACAGTCTGTGGAGACAGAGATTCCAGAGTCACTAATAACCAGCTAAGAGGAAAGGGGAAGCGCTGGAATTGACATATCTTCAGCTGAAGGAGGACTTTTGGAAGTCTACACAATTCAAGGTGTTCTGGGTTTTGGAATTTTTCCCTCCTCCCCTGTGGTCAGAAATAGCTCCAAATTTGTGACCTTCAGGCATGGTACACTCAGCCCATTTATTAGTCTGGCATTTTGGGGAGGCTTTGGATGTATAAGGGGTGATTAAGCTCAGAGATTTATGCTTTTTGGGGGGTGGTTGTTTTCCACTGGGGTTAGTGATTTGTTTCTGCATTTCTTTCATTTTATGGGGTATAAATGGAGTAACTTGAGTAACTTGGAGTAACGCCACCGTATGACATGGGCTTTCCTTATGTAACCAAGTCAGAATTCCTATAAAGGTGAGTGAAATATGGCCTTGAAGGTCTTGAATGTACAGATTCCTGAATCTCTCTGGACTCTTCATCTCATTTGTTCCAGTGCAAAATTGGCCCAAAATGCTATTGAAAAAAATTCTTGAACAATGGTAGCCTTTCACCTAGGTCAGGCTGATTCCACAACTCACAGTGACCTTGGTCTACAAACCCTCTAGTGCTGCCTTGCAGCTGGACCACACTAACTCAGGAAGGGTCTTTGCACCATGAGAAAGGCGGTCCTGGTGATCTGTATTCAGGCAAGTTGACACCCAGTGATGCTGAAGACCAACAGTCTAGAAGCACTTCATTAATCTGTGAAGCTCACTGCCGCAAGATAAAAAGAGGTCAAGTGCTCAAGACGACTCCAAATGGATTAGCTTTTGTATTGCTTCTGCAAGCTTCTAATTGTACTTGACATTCACAGATGACAGAAGAGGAACCTTCACATTACAAGGCATTATCCAGTCCTTCTTGTTGTTAAAGAAAAAAAAGACAAAAAAATTTGTCCAAACAATTTCTCAGGGGCATCTGACAAGGCCCAGGAAAAGAGAAATGGCTTATCAGAGAGACACCACTGCTGTATGATCCCTCCCAAATGTCTCCCAGATGCCTCCTGACTTGCCAAGAGCTAAGCACAGGGGCAGGGAACACCACTGCAGCCGGCAGCGAGTACTCATCACTGCTTGGTTGGCCCAGGAGGTGATGACTGTGCAAACTGTCAGCAAAGTGTGCAAGCAGAGGGTTAGGATAAGAATTAGTCCTAGGATGCAGTGTGAATGCAGTAGACTGGCATGCCCAGCCACGGCAACTACAAGCACTTTCCATCTCATGGGGGTGGCGGCAGTGCCCTGGGCCCATGACAAGGGACGGCAGGGAGCCAGGAGCTGCCTCCTGACTCAGGATATGTCTACCTTGCTGCAGCCCCAGGCTCAGGCACATACCTCAGAGGAAACTTTGCATCTATTTCAAAACACTGGTAAAATTATTTGAAATACATTGGAGAGGACTGTGTTATTGCTCTTTCCCTCTAAAATCAAATGGAGCTATGTACATTATGGGGACAATATGCATAAAAAACAATCTTTATCATGTTTCCTGGTTATTACTTAAAACACTGAAATAATAGCATTTTAAGTGTATGATCCAGACCTTAACACACAGTTTGGAAGAATATTTCTTTCCTCTATTTATTATGCAGAAGAAATCTAAAAATAAAATCAGATATTTGAAATACATTTTAGACCTTTGATGCTCTAAATGCATGGATGTCTAATTTTATTTCAGTCAATCTGACAAAAAGCTTTACACTGGATACTTTGTATCCAGTTTTAATGTTACTCATTTTTGTGACTATGCTTTCAAGCTTTTTGAAAATACCATAAAAGTATTAACTTACTGGCAGAAAACTCTTTCACACCACAAATCTGCTTTTCAGACTTCAAAAATAATTTCTAAGCACTTAATAAAGTCTGAAATTGTATTACTTTCTCTAAACATAGATTGGTAGTAAAAAGAGATTATACACATCGAAATTGACCTTTTGCTAGCAAATACAGGAAAAGAGAACATCTGAAGCCTAAGAACAGCTCAGAACAATTGACAGTAAAGAGATGGAATCACACAGATTAGAAGCAGTATTCACAATGCAGTTTAGGCAATTATCAGACAGAAAGAGGAAGCCACAAACTTCCTAGTGAAATTTTTATTTCAGAAGC
>VWZV01004675.1:0-28693 GCA_013397155.1 Irena cyanogastra
TTTAAAAAGGGTAGAAAGGAGGAATCTGGAAACTACCAACCTGTCAGCCTCACCTCTGTGNAGCCTCACCTCTGTGCCTGGGAAGATCATGGAACAGATCCTCCTAGAAGCTGTGCTAAGGCACGTGGAGGACAGGGACGTGATTTGGGGACAACCAGCATGGCTTCACAAAGGTCAAGTCCTGCCTGATCAACCTAGTGGCCTTCTATGATGGAGTGACTCCATCAGGGGACAAGGGAAGGGCTACAGATGTCATTTATCTGGACTTCTGTACAGCCTTTGACACGGTCCCCTGCAACATCCTTCTCTCTAAATTGGTGGACTATTTCATGGATAAGGAATTGGCTCTATGTCCAAATGGAGATCAGTGATGAGTGGTGTCCCTCAGGGGTCCATATTGGGACCAACGTTATTTAATATCTTCATCAATGACATAGATGAAGTGATTGAGTGCACCCTCAGCAAGTTTGCAGACAATACCAAGCTGAGTGGTGCCGTTGACACACCTGAAGGATGGGATGCCATCCAGAGGGGTGCCATCCAGAGGGACCTGGACAAGCTCAAGAAGTGGGCCCATGGGAATCTCATGAGGTTCAAAAAGGCCAAGTGCAAGTTCTGGCACCTGGGTTGAGGCAATCCCTGGTAGCAATACAGGCTGGGGGATGAAGGGATTGAGAGCAGCCCTGTGGAGAAGGACTTGGGAGTACTGGTAGATAAAAGGCTGGACATGAGCCAGCAATGTGCTATCAGAACCCAAAAAGCCAACCGTATCCTGGGCTGCATCAAAAGAAGCGTGGCCAACAGGTTGAGGGACGTGATTCTGCCCCTCCCTGCTGGTGATGCCCCACCTGGAGTACTGCATCCAGTTCTGGAGTCCTCAGAACAAGAAATACACAGACCTGTTGGATCATGTCCAGAAGAGGGTCATGAAAATGATCAGAGGGCTGAAGCACCTCTCCTATGACAACAGGTTGAGACAGTTGGGGTCTTTCAATATTTAAAGAGGACTTATAAAAAAGAAGATGGGGACAACCTTTTTAGTAGGGCATTCTGCTTTTGGCTGGGATAGAATTAATTTTCTTTATAGTAGCCAGTATGGGGCTATGTTTTGAATTTGTGATAGAAAGAGTGTTGATATATCAGGGATGTTTTAGTTATTGCTGACCAGGGCTTACACAGAGTCAAGGCCTTTGCTGCTTCTCATACCACCTCACCAGGGAGTAGGCTGTGGGTGCACAAGAAGTTGGGAGAGGTGGTTTGTTTTCCCAAGTAACCATTATGCACGATGGGCCTCTGCTTTCCTGGCTATGGCTGAACACTTGCCTGCCAATGGAAAGTAGTGAATGAATTGCTTGTCTTGTTTTCCTTATGTGTGCAGTTTTTGCTTTCCCTATTAAACTGCCTTTATCTCAACCCATTAATTTTCTCACCTTTTTATTTTTTCTGATACTCTCCTCAATCCCACAGAGGAAAGTGAGTGAGCAGCTGTGTGGGGCTTAGTTGCATAGGGCCTGTTGCCATAGGACAAGGGGTAATGGTTTGAAATTAAAAGAAGGGAGATTTAGACTAGATATAAGGAAGAAATTTTTCATGACAAGGGTGGTGAAACACTGGCACGGGTTGCCCAAAGAGGTGGTGAATGCCCCATCCCTGGAAACATTCATGGTCAGGTTGAACAGGGCTCTGAGCAACCTGATTTAGTTGAAGATGTCCCTGCTCATTGCAGGGGGAGAAGAGTAGATGAACTTTGAAAGTCTTTTCCAACCCAAACCATTCTATGATTCTATGACATTTGCTTTCCTCCAGTCCTCAGGCACTTCTCCCAGTTGCCATGATCAAAAACTATTGATAGTGGCCTTGCAGTGACATCTGCCAGCTCCCTCAGTACTCATGGGTACATTCCATCAGGGCCTATTGACTTATGTATGTCCAGTTTGCCTAAGTATTCCCTGGCCTGATCATCTTTCACCAAGGGTACATATTCCTTGCTCCAGATTTCCCTCCCTGATATCGGGGACCAGGGATTCCTGAAGACTGGTCTTAATAGTAAAGACTGAGATGAATAAAGCATTCAGTACCTCAGCCTTTTCCATGTCCTGTGTTATCCTGTCATTCAGTACTATGCCCATATTTTCCTTAGTCTTCTTTTTGNATACACTGGAAAAAAAGAAGCAACACACAAGCAGGACACTGCATCTCATCAGCTGCTGGAAACTGGAAACTCCTACCATCCTCCATAAAATTAGTTCTAGAAATGTACGTGCAAGCGTACCACTGAAATTTTATATTCCACCATCCATTACACTGTATTGGGACTATTTGAAAATAAATACCTGAAATCACAATCTAAATGGTTCAGCCTTCCTAACATCAGCCTTCATCATTCAGGCTACTGGTTAGCTCTTGTATTCATTCCATTTTCTCTTCACCCTCCCGTATAGAGTTTATACCTATCAAATATCAATAAACTGTACAAATAGTGATGTAACAGTATGCTATGCATTTAAGCAATATTCCACTTCATTTTTTCTCTTTCACAGAACCACAGAATATGCTGAGTTGGAAGGGACCCACGAGGATCATAGAGTCCAACTCCTGGCCCATCCCCAAGAGTCACACACCATGTGCCTGAGAGTATTTTCCATACACTTCTTGAGCTCTGTCAGGCTTGGTTCTGTGACCACTTCTCTAGTTACTTAAGTTCTTCTATGTTTTATTTTATAAGGCTTACAAAAGAAACATCCTTATGAGTATGAAAAACAAAATAAGACTACTTTCTGGTACTTTAAAACTTCTTTACAAACATCACAGGTTACCTACAGCTGAGAATAATTGCTGTTGACATTGCACCACAATGCAGTGCAGCATCTTAAGAACACTGATAACAAAATTACCTCCTTTTCGGCCAATTCGACTATCCATAAACTTCTCTATAGTTTCAAATTCATCTTCTTCAGGCTGTGGGACATCTTCTCCACAAACTTCCAACAAGTCATCAGAATCTGTCTTGGTTTCTTCAGCTTCTTTGTAACTAACATTGACTGTTGCCTGGCGACGAGATCCTCTCTTGTCATAGTCATCATCATCCGACAAATCAAGCTGCCTCTTTTTCTGTCCTGCAATCTTTTTGCCATTTTTTGGCTCAATTCTTGAAGGCAATAAGATACAACACAACAGTGGAGTTTCAACATGGACAACTATAAGCCTTCTATATTTGTTTCTGAATACATGTTTTTCATGACTGCTCAGTTACACTAATTTCAGTTGGAGCAGACAGGAAGGAGGTATTCAACACAAACCACTGGTATGATAACATCTTTTGTAGATTAAAAAAAGTCTTCAAGTTCTGTAATAAATATTAATGTTTTCATTTGCCTGTATAGTAGTACAGTACTTGATTACAAATTAGAAATAGTACCAGAGTAGCTAAAATGCAAGACCTTCTTACCTGCTTGGAGGTTTCCGGCTTTTCACTTTGTTTTCTGGCTCATAGTCAGATTCACTATCTTCACAACTGCTTTTTTCTCTATCTTCCTCTGATTCAGAATCAGAACTAGTTCTTGATACTGACCCTGACTCAGACATTTGCCAGTCTTCACTGTACATATTGAGAAACAAAATAGTAACTCGCATTAGTTTTCAGGGGGATTTGTTTTGTTTTTAAATAAAGCATTCACCACAGGCTTGCTGCTTTAATTTCAACATTCTTTACAGAAATAAAAATGTTATAATAGTCATTTCAGCTGGAATGACAGAAAATTATCATGGATGGATAACAGGTAAAAATACCAAGTGGCTTCAAAGGGAATTGAATTCTGTTAACAAGAGACAGATGTAAAGAACAAATCAAACCAAAAATACGTATTTCTGTATAAAATACAGCTTTAATAATTGAGTTATTTTGACATGAATAAACCCGACATCCTTAATAACTTTAGTTGAAAAGATACATATTTACTGGAACTTACCTATGCTCATCATAAAAACCATAACATTATATTTTGCAGAATCCAAAATTCTCTAATAGCTATATCGCCTGTGCCTCGTGGATAATTAGCAACTTCAGCACAGGAACAAAAAATAATACAGAATCAGACTGAGAAACACACAGAAAGACTTCAACCATGGCAACCAGAGGCACTGGCTCCCAAAAGCCCCCACTGAGCTTCCAATTCAGTGCTTAACATTCATGCAAGATATTATGAGTAAGCCACTTGTGACTCTCAGTGGCCGTATCTCTGTTCTTCTGCTTAGCTTAGATATTCTACTTTGCAAGAGGAAAGATGCACCCACTGATCAACAGTATCTTACCACAGCCTGTTTGTACAGAGAAATTTAATCTTAATTGCTTGGGTGCGGGTGGAAGAAAAGTTCGGCATGCATTTTTGAAAGGTTGCTAAATCTTTATACTACTATCTATTACCAGTCTTAGGGGGTCTTTGACCAAGATGATCAAATAGCACTAATGTCCTTCAAAAGTGTCCTTCAAAAGGACTAATGTCCTTCCATTTCAGAGGAGGAAACCTAAGAATCAGGGCATTGACACTTCTTTCAATTAAATATACAGTGGTCCTCAAATTACATTTTCATTGTGGTCAATACATCTGTGTGTCTTGGAAATACTACAGAATCATCTGTCTCCTTAAAAGATTTTTTTCTGTAAGCTGTACATTAAAAAAACACCCAAACAACCTCTACCTCCAATAAAAATAGAAAAAAAAAACCACCCCAAACCAACCAACTCCCACACCCATATGCAAATACACAACTTGTATTTATTTGGAGATATAGACAACATATAGAACACCACACTCTGTACGGCTTGGATCCTGTACTAAGTTTATATATAGAAATCAACTCTGCATGTCAAATAACAGCTGCAAACATACTTGTTCAAAATAGGTATAAATCAAAATGGAAGCACTGGATATATGGGGTTATTTGGTTACTAGTTTCTAAACTATCTTTCCTGTAACAGATTATGTTATTAGGTTTAATCACATTCTTAAGTAACACAAGACAGAATGACAATTCACTCGAGAAGTATTATTTTTGCATAACAGGCTCTTTTTGCCCCTCCCCCCCTGCTTCTTGAAGATATTATATTGACAACCCTGAATATCGAGATGATTCATTTAACTGGAGAAGAGGAATGAGAAAGCAATTCAATTTCTATACACTGTTCATTAAAAAAATACAAAACAACACAACAACAGCCAAACAAAACTCACAAAATTACAAACAAAACAAAAACAAAAACCCCCTCCCACACACAAGAGGTCACTACCAATGAGAAAGTATAATCTTTTTCACAAACTATTTCATTTACAGCTTAAAACCAGCTCAATTTCAACTTAGATTTATTGACTAGCCAAGATGACTTATTACTGTCAAACCTGTAATAATTGGGGTGGGGGGGGGAAGGTTGCCTCTAAAGTGTTTAAAAATTTGTCATTAACTATGGGATTCCAATTCAAATTTTATCTGAGACAACCTAATAAAGTAATTTCCTATTTCTTCAATAATTTCCAGAGAGGACCTTCAGCTCAAAAACATGCTACAAATAAGACTATTTTAAAAATAAAAAGTGGTGATGAATGTTTTCCAATAACACTGTAGGTAATACAGTCTCTTGTTCAGAAATGAATAGTGATATCATAGAATTATAGAATAATTTATGTTGGAAAAGACCTTTAAGATCTATATATATATTGCTTTCAGAATATTTATTTTAAAATGTTTCAAAATGTTAATCAAAATTGAGAAGCATAAGACTGTATTTCAAGTGCAGAGAAATTAAGACTGGCATTATAAGCATTATGTCACCATAACAAAAAATTATATTATTTATGAAAAACATCTTACTCTCTATGTTTTTTCTTCTTGGCTTCACTGGAAGACTCATCTGCAGAATCTTCACTGTTCGATGAATCCTGCAGATGAAGAAAAGAATATACACGATTCATTACCACAAAATGAATGAAGTATTTTTAGTATCCAAAAGATAATTCAGCTCCCACTTTCAAACTGAAATCCTATTCTTCATGTCTTATCCTCTTCACCCCCCTCAGTGTACCCACTGATATTGAATAAGATCAGGATTGCTATTGATTTCATATTTCTCCATCTAAAACATACCATGTCAGCAGAACTCTAGAAACCACTACAAAAAACTGTTTTAAAATATAATCATTGTGCCTACATACAGTCAGTTTAGACTGCTGCAAATTAATAAATCAAGATGAAGGTTCTATCAAAAGCCTAATAAAACCTCTTGCCCTTTGAGAGCTGTCTCACCTTTCATATACTCTCACATTTAAATACCACTAAGAAAATTGTTAGAATAGCATGTGTTTCTTCTCTCTCCACTCCTAAACAAAATAATAATAAATAAATCTATGAACCCTCTTAAAATTATTTTCCTAAAACCAGTCTCATGGAGATTAAATTTAAATCATTTTTACCCTGAAAGAGTCTTCAGGAAAATTGTATTTATCAAGAGCTATAAACTAATATTTTAACTATACAGAATTAACTCCTGTGTTCAGTTTTGATGATGATCAGCTACATCTGACTAAAAGAGACACACAGAGTAATGATGACTTGCGATTACAGTGCTTTTTTTTAATAATGAAGGAAATATGAAAGTCTGCTTTGTAATAAATTCTAATTCAGTCATTAGTGCCCTTAAAAGATATTCATACTGCACAAAGTAAACTTTTGTTGAGCCTATGGTTTAGGTTTTAAAAATCTCTAAAATTGAAGTATGGTTCTTAAAAGACAAGAATACTTTTATAACTGTTACAAAAGTTGCAAAAATCTAGCTTTCTCCTCCATAGTGTTTTTGAAAACTTCAGCGCTACCTTTATATAGAAACAAGAGTGGAACATTTTTTAGTATTTGTAACTGTCTTTATGGAACTCAGAAGGAAGAAATACAATGAAATTTAATATAACATGACTTGAAAATGTTGTCCATACATCACAGAATATCTAGCTAAAGATATCAATCTAAACTTCTATCATTTTGACACAACTCACCTGAAAACATGCAACTAAGTATTCCCCCCGTTTCCTCATAAACGTATCAGTTATTTGAACATTACTTTCATAGACTAAAACCAGACTTGTTAAACACAGAGAGAACAGAACTTGGCTCTAAATAATTTTATTCTAACATATGGGGTAATGAGAAATGCATTTTTACATTTTATTTACTAACTTATATGTTATTCACCTCTTCTGAACCACTGTCTGATGAGGCTGCCTTCTGTTGTTGTTGTTGCTTCTTGAGCGCTGCTGATCTCTGCACAGCAAGTATACTTGGACTGGACTTCCAAAGCTGAATTGGAATTCAGATACAAGAGTCATTTAAACCTACTGAAACTTTAAAGTTTACCACATACTTACTTTTCTTAAGCTGAGCATCATGACTATTAAGATGAATCTCAATTTTATTATTAATTTAAAAATCACTACAAAATACTGCATGGCATGCATTAATAACACTGGATAGCATTTTAAAGTAGTGAGACTTCTGTAGAAAGGAATGTTATACAAGAATTGTTGGCACAATTTGTACACTAAGTATAACAATAGTTGTGCAGGCCTCTATTATTAAGATAACACCTTTTTTTGCTTATAACTCCTTTTTTTTTTTAAAGTAAATTTTTTAACTGATCTAGATAACGCCTTCCAGGCCACTTTGCTCATCTATTTTTGCTTCATATGGCAATACTGAAGTACACACAATCAGAATATCTCGAGTTGGAAGGGACCCATAAGGATTGAGTCCAACTCCCTGCTCCTTGCAGGACTACCTAAAACTAAATCACATGAATAAGAGTGTCATCCAGATATTCCTTGAACTCTGACAGGTTTGGTGTTTGGTGCCATGACCACTTCCGTGGAGAGCCTGTTCCCGTGACCAATCATCCTCTCAGTGAAGAACTTTTTCCTAATGTCCAATCTGAACTTCCCCTGATGCAGCTTCATTCTATTTTCTTGACCTGGTCACCAGAGACAGGACATCAGCACCTTCCCCTCCACTACTCCTCGTGAGGAAGTTGTAGACTGCCATGAGGTCACCCCTCAACTTTCACTTCTCCAAACTGAACAAGCCAAGTGACCTCAGCCACTCCTTGTAAGTCTTGCCCTCGAGACCTTTCACCATTTTGTTCATCATCCTTTGGACACGCAGTTGGTTAGAGCATAGTGCTAATAACCCCAAGGTTCAATCCCTGTACAGGCCATTCTCTTAAGAGTTGGACTCAATGATCCTTGTGGGTCCCTTCCAACTCAGAATATTTTGTGATTCTAATAGTTTGATGTCCTTCATATATCGAGGTGCCCAAAACTGCACACAGTACTCGAGGTGGGGCCGCACCAGTGCAGTGCATAGCAGGACAATCACCTCTCTCAACTGGCTAGCAATGCACCCCAGGGCACAGTTGGCTCCTAGGGCATACTGTTGACTCATATTCAACTTGCCATCAACCCAAATCCCCAGATCTCTTTCTACAACATTGCACTCCAGCTGCTTGTTCCCCAATTTGCACGTATACCCAGGATTACTCTGTCTCAGGTACAGAATCTGGCATTTGGTCTTATTAAATTTCACACAGTTGGTGATTGCCCAGTTTTCTAGTATATCCAGATCTCTCTATGAGGCCTCTCTACCCCTGAGGGAGTCAACAGCTCCTCCTGGTTTAGTATTGTTGGCAAACTTACTTAATGTACATTCAATTCCTGTGCCCAGATCATTTATAAAAACATTGAAGAGAAAGGGCCCTAATATTGAGCCCTGAAGAACCCTACTAATGACTAGTCATCAGCCTGATGTAACCCCATTTACTACAACTGTGAGTCCAACCCATCAGCCAATTATTCACCCATCAATTTATGGACTTGTCTAGCTGTATGCTGGACATTTTATCCAGAAGGATACTGTGAGAGACAGTATCAAAACCATGAATATGAACAACAACAAAAAAAAACAAAAACGCAAACACAAAAAAGTATCCTTAACAGCCTCTGAATCTTACGGTAGGAAATATTTTACTACCCTTCATGTACCTCATATCATCCAAATTAAGGCCATATTACATAGAGAAACAGATGAGAGCTCATCCATTGCATTGAAGAGATTTCTAGACACCACTTTTTTTTCTAAATTTGGCAGACTTTTTCCCCATACAGAAAACAAGATGTACCTAACCCTGAAATTGTTGCACATTTATTGATATGAAGAAACTCAGCATTAGAGAGACAAGTTTTAAAAAATTTAGAAATAGGAACATTATGTGTGGCTTTGTCCTCAAAAATATACAATATGTTAATAGGTCTTCTGCATTATAAAATTTAGGTAATTATCTAACTGTAGGTATTTACAGAAATGAGAACTTAGCAGCCCTGTTTGTTATGAGAGCTAAGTATGTAAATTCATTAACCCAATCAACTTAGCAATGTAAGTAAAAATTATGGAGCTTTTGTTTGTTTAAATCAAAACTACTTTTGCAACTATTCTGCACCGAGTATTTTTTTTTTTCCCCACAAAGGGTTAATTTGTTTTGTTTTACCTCAGATCCATCAAGTTTTGGTGGTAGTTTAGCTTGAACTTGTTTCTTCTCTCTAGATGTGTCAGACTCTGAACCAGACTCAGAGTCACTGCTACCTGATTGACTGCTACTTCCATCACTACTGCTTCCAGAGCTTGAACCAGATTCAGAAGCTGATGCTGACCCAGAATCATCATCTGACTGGCTGCAATTAGAAGTTAACAAGATATTACACAATGGCTAATTAAATAGGATTTTTTTAAAAGTCACATAAAAAACCTTTAGCTTCACCTATAAATTAATTGTTAGCTTAGCCCAGACACATGGATAGCATACAAATGAATGCACTGGATTAAATAAATCAGGAAGGGAAATTCAGTTTAATCAGAAACCTTTCACTAAACCTTAAAAGAAGCATTGGGTGCTGGGGCAGAAAGAGGAAGTGGCAAGGGAGGGAAAGAGGAGAAAACATTTATCATTAATTTGGAGGAGTAAAACAAGACTATTTCTCACTCACCCAAATCCTTACTTAACTTTAACAAACACAACATATTTTTGCATATACACATACACCCAATTGTTTTAAGTCTTTTTAGATCAGCAGAGTGTCACCCCCCAATTTTTTTATTTTGAGCACGCATTTCTTCAAAGCAAATATAAACTTTGTTTTGTTCCCCTGCTTTTATTTTTTTTCATTAAAAGAATAGGTGGGAAAGGTATCTGTAAGGAAGTGCTTGCAAGCTACATTTAATGCTGTGATTTGGACCATCTATATACAAAATACAACCAAACAATTTATTAAATAAAATGTTTTTAAAAGTAACTGGAAAACCAAAGGTGTGTTGTCACACATAATAAAAATCCATGCAGACTATCTTATACTGTTAAAATAACAGCAGTAAAATTCCCACAGAAAAATTCTGAATTTGTCACTATGTGACTTCTACAAAGTCATACATAATCAGTGACCTGAGCATACTCTTGAGCTACTGGATTATTCCACCTGTACATCAATTTCACACTATACTTAACATATTCAAATAAAATAATATTTAAAGTTAAACATTTATTTCATGACTGAATAGAAACATTTAGTTTTCTAAAATAATTTTACAAAGGAACCAAGGTGACACTTTAATCAAATTCCTCATTAGGTTAAACACTAGCATACTTTAGAGATATCATGGGGGAAAACATTGGAATTACAACACCACAAAAACAAAATGCTTTTAAATTACGTACACTTGGGTTGCAAGCATTTAAAAAGAAACAACCTTGAAGATGATAACAAAATCCAAGACAATAAAAACCCAAAAGCTAATATCAAAGTCTAAGCCTATCACTGTCAGCACAATTCATCTGGCTGTCAACCAGTAAGAATGTGTGTGTGTGTGTGTGTGTGTGGTAACTTGATCATCTTCTGCACTAGAACACACTTAATTGACAACATTTAAAGACACAAAACAGAACCACCACTCTCCCTGTTGCTAACACCAATTAAATTGTACTAGTGAGGGGGGAAAAAAAATTAAGCTATTCAAACTGATTCCTGTATGTAATGAATAAGAAGGCCCCAGAGGTTAATTAAAGCTCCTGTTGTTAATTGTTAATAGTTCTCAGTTAATTGTCAATTTTGTTGAAGTTCTGTTCCCCCAGTTGTGTGTCCTACTTCCTGTGTCCCCACTTCCTGGTTCCTGTTCCCGGCGTCGGGCATAACACGCACTGTTCCCATGGGAACTAGCGCATGCAAATGAGGAAGAGACAACTGTAACAAGTGACCAAAAGACAGAGATCCGTGCAACATTAAGAGCTGAAAGTAACCACTGTGAAAGAGCAACATCGAGACGAGCCATCCAGTCCCCTAGACAAGTCTGAGCCAAGCCTCCATGACTGAAGTAGTGCCGAGCGAGACAGAGGACCCTAGACTCCGAGCCATTTTACAGAGCCTTTGGGTATATCCCGCGAGGACAAAGGCCCCAGCTCTGCCTGTTTCAGTGACGGACAGATCTGCACCTCCTCCTCCTCAGCTCGTCGTGGGACAGTGGGTGTGCGCGTGCATCCCGACCCCCTCCTAGGCCATTTCTTTAATAAAGGCTGTTATCTGGAGAAGAAGATCTCCTTGCCCTTTTATTTATCACACTGTAGACAGCACCTCAACCAACCATTTGCATCTGTTGACCTTTAAAGAAAGAAACAAACCACGATAAAACTTCCTTATTTTGAAATGGAGGGATATGAAAAAATATGACTGCTAGCTTTACTTATACTTGCTGGAGAGCAACAAAGTTGCTTCCCATTCCTGTCATCAAGGGCCTACTTCAGGCATGATGCTGTAATGCTAACATAATTAACCTGACTTGAAAAATAAAAGCAAGGCACCCACTGTAGAATATGACTGGAGTTTAAACTATTTACTAAAACTTATCTTGTTGGTATTTCTCCCGTGCATCTAACTCAGAGTACATAAAAAAAACTGAAAGCCCTTTTAAGAGTCTCATCGAGTGAGTTTTTGGGGCCTTACATTTTAATTGGTGCAGTGAAACGGTACTCTTGAGGTGATGAAAAGGTATTTTATACGGAGATAACCGCTAGTCGCGGAATAAAGGAGAAATTAATTTTCAGTTGAAACCGATATTCTCCATCAGAAAAGTAATGGAAACACGGGTAAAAATTGTCCTTAACTGTTCTGCACTGGTAAAGTTACTAAAAGCTTATAAAGCGTGTCCAGCCCCAAACAGGAGATGTGGGCTGAGGAAATTGGGCACTATCTGCAGTAAGTTGCTGAGAAAATCCGAATTTTGGCAAAAGAAAAGACAAAAAAACCATAGCAAGGAAAAAGGTCTGGTATCCATATGGGTGGAAGCTGGACTCAGAGCTGCAAAAAGAGAGAAATATGTTGCCGAGTAGCAACAGAAAGAGCTAAATGAGTTACAAATTGCCTAGGAGGCTGAAACAATAGCCTGCCTCAGGGCGGATTGAGAATTGAATGCACAGAAGTTAGCCCCAAACCTGAAAAACCCCGTCTGAACGAGCTCGTCCAGAGACAAAGAGCTTTAGATTTGCAAATTAACACTGCTGGGGAAAGTGTGGAGAATGGACCGGGGTTTTTCTGCTCCGAGGAGGAGGTGGGCCTCCCTGAACGTGATGTCACCTTCCTCCACTCCCTGGAGGAGGGGTTTGACTCAGCAAAGCCAACCCCCTCCTCCCCCCAAGTTCTGCCCTCTTGAAAAGATGGAATTCGTTTACCCTAAGGTGGAGCCCGCGGTAACGTAGCTCACTCTGCACCAGATTTGGTTATGTGGGAAGAGAAAAGAAAACGAAACAGAGAATGCTTTGAGAATTTCACTAATGGGGGTGAATGAAATAAAGCTTGCCAAGGAGGAAGAACATGGTGAAGAGCCCTGGTCTCTTACCCAGAGAGCAATCTGTTGTGTGAAAATTTGGACTTGTTGGAGGGGGGAGAACCCATCCCTCTCCCCACTCCAAAATGTGCTAAAATTACCAGGAAAGTGTGGGAGGTGGCTGGTTTTCAACCAACGCACGAGAAACAGCTGGTGCCCCGTCAGCCTTTTCCCATGTTATTGTTATTTATTGCAAACTTTAAGGATCGAGACAACAAACTCTCGGTGTTGCCCTCAATAAGTGAGCTGGGAGAGGGTGGCAAATCCAAATATCCTAAAAGGCTCTCTGAAAATACATAGAAATTCAGTTTCCCTGTATTCTCAATGAATCTTTGCAAAATGCTCCTACACTGTCACCTTCTGGTAGTAGTGAGTATAGAGCCTTGTCTGCCACTAGAGGCAAGGAATAGAATTGACAAAGTCATTCCGGATTAAAGGCCACAAGGTGCCTATGGTAGAAAACACAAAATACCAACAGATGGATGATCCTTTCATTTTAAGACCGGTCCAAGTGGGATCGAGTTTTCTTTTTCTCTCCTCTTACAGCATTGCAAGAGAAGAGGTGTTCCATGAGAGGATGAAATGACAACAGGACTGAAGAGTTGCTGTTCTTCGCTGCATCGATTGTTTATATGTTTTTATCTTGATAGTTTAAAGATATTTATGTTTGTACATGTTTTATAAAAGTTGGTTTCAAGCAATGTTTAATGATGTGTTTTCTCTCTGGTTGCCACAGTGGATAGAGAAGATTCCTCCCTAAATTTACCTTAGGTTTCCAGATGATTATGGAATCAAATTTGTATACCTCTTCCTATCTCCTCAGAGCAAAGCATAAAATTACTATACCAAGGGAAGCACATGTAGTAATGGTAAGCAATGTGTAAAGCACGATTATGCAGAAGGGGATGTTAAACTGTCGGTGACCTCTGGAATGAGGAAGAAAAGGGGCTAACAGAGGAGCTGAAGTGACAGCTGGAAAGTTCTCTCCAGCTGTAGATGAAGAAGGCATAAGTGGTTAAGCTGACAAAAGAGAAACAGCAAGATTCTGGGTTTGAAAACCAATGAAGGGTTTGGCAAAGTTGGAAAGGTATTTGGTCCAAACCCAGGACCCTGACTGAAATGATATGCTGAGGAGGCTGGAATGACTCAAATTTTGTTATGTCTTTGACCCCCACCCCTGAAGCAATCCAGACTATTATGTAGTAGAATTTTTACTGAACATAATTTCCCATGGTGCACACTGACTTTTTCCTCTTTCCCTGGGTATGGGTCCCCGGGGATCGTCCTGAAACCTGGTTGGTGAGAAGGATAAGGGTGGCTACCTGAAAAATGTATATTTGTTTGGGCTAGAACAATACCTGGACCTGTAAAATTATGGACTACAAAAGGCAAGGCAGCCTAACTACTGAAAATTGGCATATCTTTAAAGCTTGTATTTTTTTGACAAGGAGTAAACCACTATTAATACGCAATAAAGATTCTTAATTTGAACTTGCCATGTGTCAGAGACTGGAAAAAATTGATGTCATGAGATATTTTGGGATGACTGTGTGTGTGGGAGATGGCAGGTCAGGCCTTGCTCTGGCGAGACAGTGTCCTATCCCACATCCCCCAGCCCTAGAGCATCCCAGACCCACAGTGTCTGTCAATCATTGGCCACACCGGAGGCAGTGCTCCACTCTGCCTAACCCAGCTCCTGAGTGACCGGATGACCGGAAGTCTCACCTGGGAAGGGGGGGGGGCCACGAAGGCCCAGAGGTATTTAAGGCTGCACATGAGGCAACCACATGTTTTGATCCTACCCTGCTCTTGGAGTTTCTATCTGGATACCACCGTAACCCAGGAGGTGGTTGCTGTATGTGTGTTTTTCTATCTCTTTTCTTTCTCTCCTTCTTCTAATTCCCTCTTCTTGGAGCATTTTGGGTAACTTAACATTGAACGGGTTTAAGTTTAGAGTTTGCTTAGTTGAATGGGCCAAAATATAGCTGTGAGAAGTGTTTTATGTTGATTGGATGTTGTACTAAAACTTTTGACAAAGTTCCTTGATTTTCTATATTTTGCCAGTAAGGTAACTTTAACCTCTTGAGAATATCTAGTCGGTATTTCTCCCATGCATCTAACCCAGAGTACAGGAACCTCTGCAAGCCTCTTTCAGCGAGTTGTTTGGGGCCTTACACCATGCTGGTTTGGAGCTCAGCTTACAAGTCCAGCAAGTACCAAAACTGGCTTTATTAAATTGTCTAACGCTTGATATGTTATTAATGAGCAAGGAATATGTAAAATACTAGACCTCACCGAAGAAGAATACAATATCAAGAAGCATGAAGGAAATTACCAACCAGTCTGCTGGACTCTTCGGTCATTGCAGCCAAAAGATTGGTTTAATGAACTCTCCCCCTGGATCCCGGTTTGCACCACACAAAATTGCCTGCAATTTTAGAGACTCATGGGATGGGGAGCCATGACTTGCATAGAAGGAAATTTTTACATTGACTAGACTTATGCTTTTGATTATTGAAATAGCAATTGTCCGTTATATGATTTCCTGTATACTTTCCTCTCCTTTCTCCTCTGTCTGCTAGATTAGGATCCCACTGCTGCCACGAGAGGAAAGGTACCATGTCTTAGGTTGGAAATGCAAGATGTGGCCGAGGGTGTGGATTCTATTGTCATCTGTTAGAGGTGAGGCAGTTATCTTCTGTTAATTGGGCCACCTGTTAAAACCAGGTGGGGCAGTTTTCTCTATTTCTTCCACAACCAATCCTTCCTCTGGAAAATATCTTCTGTTAACGGGCCATTGAGTGTCACTGCATGACAGATAAAATTACATCATCCCATTGTGAGATGCTCCGTCCAGAGGGAGGAGCCAAGCATTCCTACCTGGATATAATCTGAGACTTGGAACACCACAGACAGCCTTTTCCACTGGATTCCCAGAAGAAGACTAGGCCCATCTACACCACCACTGGACCTTCAGAGGAAAACTACACCCTTCTACAGGATCACTGCTTCAACAGAACCACATCTGCCACTCCAGGAGGACTGCAGCCACCATTTAATCGGACTGCTACCAACACCCTGACAAACAGGGTGTCAGGTCGTATTCTGACTCCGTCAGTGTTATTTTGTATTACTGCATTTTTATTTTATTTTTTCCCTAATAAAGAACTGTCATTCCTACTCCCATATCTTTGCCTGAGAGCCCCTTAATTTCAAAATTATAATAATTCGGAGGGAGGGGGTTTACATTCTCCATTTCAAGGGAGGCTCCTGCCTTCCTTAGCAGACACCTGTCTTTTCAAACCAAGACATACCATTACTGTGATCCTGGTCAATGTCTTGAGCCATGGGGTGGTATGAGAGACTGGAAGGATTACTGGCTTGAAACATTTTGGGTGCATGTAGGGGGGGGAAGGGGCAGGTCTGGCCTTGCTCTGGTGAGGCGATGCCCTACTCTGCACACACACACACACCCCCACACGCCCCCCGGACCTGTATCCCAGCCCCGGAGTGGCTGCCAATCACTGGGACACTGGAAGCAATGCTCTACACCCCACCTCTGGAGCCCCTAACCCACCTCCTAAGTGGCCAGATAACTGGAATTCCCACCTGGGGGAAGCACCCAGGAAAGCCAAAGGGTACTTAAACCAAAATATGGGGCAAGCACACGTCTTGACCCTACCTTTCCTTGGATTTTATATCACTGCTGGAACCAGGAGTGGTAGCTGTATTCATTCTTTTCTATATATTCTTTCTTTCTTTCTTTCTTTCTTCTCCTTCTTCTAATTTCCTCAGAGTTTTGAGTAACTTAAAATTGGATGGGCTTGGAGTTTGCTAAGTTGAATGGGCAAAGTTAATGCTTTGTGTAATGTTTTACGTTGATCGAATGCTGCTGTAAACTTCTGCCAAAGTTCTCTGATTTTCTGAAGTTGCCAGTAAAGTTTTTTTGTTGTTTTGACCTCTTGAGAATATATTGTCAGTATTTCTCCCGTGCATCTAACTCAGGGTACATAAAAAAAACATAAGCCCTTTTAAGAGGCTCATTGAGCAAGTTTTTTGAGGCCTTACACTTGGTTAGTGATAGCCTTGGCTGCAGTGATTACAATATTGTGGTGTTTGGGACCCGGCTGTGCACACTGAAGATTAGTACTAAGAAAAAGGTTTTAGATTTTAGAAAAACAAATTTCAGCTTGCTTAGAGCTCAGTTGTGAGGGATTCCGTGGGAAGCTTCCATGGAGGATAAAGGACCTAGCGAGTGCTGGGAGTTTTTCAAGAAAACTTTCATAGAAGCATAAAAACAGTTCAGCCCCTTTAAAGGAAAGGGAAGTAGGTGAAGCAAAAGACCTCTTTGGCTTAACTGAAAGCTTGTGAGTCGGCTCAAAATCAAAAGAGAAACACACCAGAGATGGAAAAGCCGATGAATACACCTTGAGAGCTACAAGGGCATTGCCAGGGTGTACAGAGATTCAGTTAGAAAAACAAAAGCTCATCTTGAATTGAAATTGACCAGACACATCAAAAGCTACAAGGGAAGGGCTCTTCAAGTCTGTAAACAACAAGCAAAACCAGAAGGAAAATGTTGGCCCATTGTTAAACAGGAGAGATGAATTAGTCACCAACAACACTGAAAAGGCAAAGGTTCTCAACGCTTTCTTCACCTCTGTCTTTACCAGCACTGATGGGCCCCAGGACCTGGGAACAAGAATCCAGGTGGATGCAAACACAGACTCACCAGCAGTGAAGGAAGAGTTAGTATATGAACTATTACAGGAGTTTGACCCTGACAATTTATGGGCCCTGACAATATCCACCTGTGGGTGTTAAGAGCTGGCTGACATTGTTATGAGGCCACTCTCCATGAAGTTGTGAAGACTGGGGAATCTGAAGAAGGCTAATGTCACCCCCATCTAAAAGAAGGGCTTAAAGGAAGATCCAGGAAGTTATAGGCCCATCAGTCTTACTTCAGTTCCTGGGAAAGTTGTGGAACAAATCCTCCTGGGGCCTATCACAAGTCAGATGAAACGTGATTGGGAAAAGCCAGCACAAGGGCAAGTTGTCCTTGACAAACCTGATAGCCTTCTATGACAAAGTAACCTGCTCGGTTGACGTGAGGCAAGCAATGAACACTGTCTACCTGGATTTCCCCAAGGCTTTTGATACGTTTTCCTATTCTCCTCCTAGAGAAACTGATGTGTTATGGTCTAGACAAGTGGTCTGTGCGGTGGGTGGGGAACTGGCTGACAGGCCACACCCAGAGGGCGGTGGTAAATAGTTCCTTTTCAAACTGGCAACCTGTCACAAGTGGGGTCCCCCAGGGATCGATATTGGGCCCATTGCTGTTTAATATCTTTAATATCTTTATAAGTGATCTGGCAGATGGGATGAAGTGTGCTAGTGATACCAAACTGAGTGGGGAAGTGGACACTTGGGAAGGGAGAACCACCCTGCAGGAAGACCTGGATAGGCCAGAAGAGTGGACTAACAAGAACCTTATGAAGTTCAACAAAGATAAATGTAAGGTCTTGCACCTGTGAAAACATAATCCAGGAGTGCAGCACAGGCTGGGAAAGGGACCTGGGGGTCCTGGTGGACAATGAGCTCAATATGAATGAACAGTGAGCTGCTGTGGCAGAGTCAACAGGATGCTGGGTTGCATAAACAAGGGCATCACCAGCAGAGATAAAGAAGTCATTATCCCACTCTACTCAGTGCCTTGTCAGGCCTCACCTGGAATACTGTGTTCAGTTTTGGTCCTTGCTATATGAAAAAGATGTGGACAGGCTCAAGAGGGTCTACAGAAGGGCCACAAAGATCATCAAAGAACTGTGAAACCTGTCATATGAGGAAAGGCTGAGAGAACTGGGTTTTGAGGAAAGGCTTAGGGGGAGACCTTATCACCATGTTCTAGTATTCAAAGGGTGGTGACAAAGAAAACAGAGATTCCCTTTTCACATGGAAAAGAGGAGGGGGGGTAATGGGTACAAGTTACTCCTAGGGAGATTCTGATTGGATACAAGAGGAAAATTTTTCACAATGAGAACAATCAGCTACACTATGTCAATTCATCACCAGAGCATCTCTTTCTAGCAGTTTGCTTATGCAGCTATAGCTTCACTGCGATATATATGTACTTGGCTTTTTATATTTGTTTCACTTGTCTAGTGCTGACCTAGTAAAAATGTAACAGTCATTACCTCATAGTATCACCTAAGCAGGGCCCAGATTCCCCTGCCTCGGGACATGATTGTAGCCTTTTTTTTTTTTTTTTTGCTACAGTATTTTAGCTAATGAATCCATGAATGAAAAACAGAATTCTCCTCCCCCAGCCTCCCCACATTTTACCACAAACACAAAATTACTGGCACATTAAGGGGTAAAAAACAGTAATGAAGAGCAGCCTTCTTTTCTCCCTAACACAGATACATTAAGCAACCCTTAGTTATTAAAAATGAATATATATCTCTAATCCCTGTCAGGGGATTACTTAAGAACCTCTACCACGTGAGCAGTAATTCCGGTGCTAACCCTAGGAGGAAGGAGGGAATTATTTAAGAAAAGGTACACAGTTATACACATGCATGTGTTTATAAAAAACCCTTATATCTACCATCTCCTTACAAATAGAGGAGGAACTAAAGAAGCAGCAATTTCAAAACTTCACTTTAAATGCTACTACATTCATTTTGAAATTCTTTGATTTTCACAAATTTCAAAAAATGGTACAAAGCAGCAGTATGAGCTGTCACAGCTGAAGCCAAGGACTTTGAAAACAGTGTCTTGGTCCTCAAACAATATATTTGCCTGCCGGTGAGTGATGCTCCACAAGAACAGCTTATTTTGACATTGCTATTAATGCCCTCTCCAACCTTCCCCCAACACAGCACTCCCTTAGTGCTGTCAGCGCAGTCTGTAAAAGAAACAGATTCAGCTTTTAAAAAACATCCTACCAACTTACAGACACCACACAACAGTGCAACAAGTGAGCGAAATTGAACAGGGCAATATTTAAGACTGCTGTCCTGAAACAAAGTATAAACCAGTTCAAAACGATACAGAATTTAGGAAAAATAAATACATACACTTCAAGCACAAAGTGGTTTTGTTGGTGGATTTTGGTTTTTTCAATTTTAGTACATGCATAAACATTCCACATTGCATCATGACAGACTTCAGTTGTTTTTCCAAGTGCTTAAAATGCTACACAGTCTAATACCTTTTCCTCTTTCTTCAAGGAAGATTACTGATATAACAACAACAACAAAAAAACCAAACCCAAACAACCACCAAACCATAAAAACCCAAAACTACTCTAGAACCCATTACACTGCAATATATATCAGCATTACTCTAAGTTCAGAGAACTTATCTGCCATAGCTTTAAAAATCTGTTTGAGTTTTTAAAGCTTGTAGGAAAAAACATACAAAATCCTCAAGTCCAACAGTTAAAACAGCACTGCCATTTAAAAGGTAAATTCATGGAAACAATAGCTGTGAGGTAGTCATATTTTAACATCCTTGTCACATTTTCTTTTCCTCCTTTGCCTATGGGCTTCTTTGATTTTCCCAACATTATCTGTGGTGTAGCATACAAGCAATTCCTCCTCTAACTGAAGAGCTTTAAATATTATCTGATGCTATCCAGCTAGGGACCTGTGTTGGTTTTGGCTGCGGTAGAGTTAATTTTCTTCATAGTAGCTAGTATGAAGCTATGTTTGGGATTTGTGATCAAAACAGTGTTGATAATTCAGGGATATATTTGTTATTGATGAGTAGTGCTTACACAGAGTCAAGGCCTTTTCTGCTTCGAGTACCACCCTGCCAGTGGGAGTGCACAAGAAGTTGGGAGGGGACACAGCCAGGACAGCTGGCCTCAGCTGACCAAAGGGATATTCCAAGACACCACCCAACTTGGCATCAACCCTCTGGGCTTAACCATCCAGCCACTTTCTTACCCAGCAAAGAGTACACCCGTCCGAGCCATTGAGCAGCCAGTTTCTCCAGGAGAATGCTGTGGGAAACAGTGTTAGAGGCTTTACTATCTAGACAACATCCACAGCCTTTCCCTCATCAACTAAGTGGGTCACCCTGTCAAAGAAGGAGATCAGGTTACTTAAGCCTTTCATAAACCAATGCTGACTGGACCTGGTCACCTGGTTGCATCTGACATGATGGCACTCAAGACGATCTGCTCTATAACCTTCCCCAGCAGCAAGGTAAGACTGTCAGGCCTGTAGTTCCCTGGATCCTCCTTCTGGCCCTTCTTGTAGATGGGCATCACATTTGCTAACCTCTAGTCAACTGGGACCTCTCTGGATAGCCAGGACTGCTTGTGGTGTTCTGTTTTCGAGTTTATTTGATTGTTCTATTTTATTAAGGCATTTCTATGTTAATTAGTTATAAAATGGTTTGCCCCTGTGTACCCCCTGCCCTTNTTCCGCCAGCTTCCTCAGTACCCTTGGGTGGATCCCATCTGGCCCCATAGACAAGTAGTGTAGCAGGTCACTGACCATTTCCCCTTGGACTATGGTGGCTTCATTCTGCTACTCATCCCTGTCAGGGAGCTGAGTACCTAGAGAACAACTGGTCTTACTATTAAAGACTGAGACAAAGAAGGCATTAAGTACCTCAGCCTTTTCCTCATCCTTTGTCACTATGTTTCCCCCTGCATCCAATAAAAGATGGAGATTCTCCTTAGCCCTCCTTTTGTTGCTGATGTATTTGTAAAAACATTTTTATTGTCTTTTACGGCAGTATCCAGATTAAGTTCTAGTCAGGCTTTGGCCATTCTAATTTTCTCCATGCATTACCTCACAACATCCTTGTAGTCCTCCTGAGTTGCCTGCCCCTTCTTCCAAAGTTCCTAAACTCTCTTTTTGTTCTGAGTTCCAGTCAAATCTCTCTGTTCAGCCAGGCTGGCCTTCTTCCCCACTGGCTCATATTCCAGAACATAGGAATGGCCTGCTCCTGAGCCTTTAAGATTTCCTTCTTAAAGCACATCCAGCCTTCCTGGACTCCTTTGTCCTTCAGGACTGCCTCCCAACAGACTCTGTCAATCAGGCCCCTAAACAGGCCAAAGCCTGCCCTCTACAAGTCCAAGGTGGCAGTTCTGCTGACCCTCGTCCTTACTTCTCCAAGAATCAAAAACTCTTATCGTTTTGTGATCGCTGTGCCCAAGACGGCCTCCAACCATCACATCGCCCACCAGTCCTTCTCTGTTCACGTACAAGAGGTCCAGTCTTCCCTAATTGGCTCACTCACCAACTGTGTCAGGAGGTTCTCTTCCATACACTCCAGGAACCTCCTAGACTGTTTCCTCTTTGCTGTATTGTATTTCCAAAAGACATCTGGTAAGTTGAAATCCCACATGAGAACAAGGGCTAGTGATTCTCAGACTTCTCCCAGCTGTTTATAGCATATTTCATCTGCCTCTTCATCCCATAACAGACTCCCATCAGATCTGCCTTGTTGGCCTTTCCCCTTAATACTAACACTTAAATGCTCAACCCTATCAGTGCCATCATTAAGCTCTAGACAATCAAAACACTCCCTAATATACAGGGCTACCCCACCTTCCTTGCCTGTTCCTTCTGAAGTGTTTATAGCCATTCATTGCAGCACTCCAGCTGTGCGAGTTATCCCATCATGTGTCCGTGATGGCAACTATGTCATAGTTTTCCTGCTGCACGACGGCTTCCAGTTCCTCCTGTTTGTTGCTCATGCTGTGTGCATTGGTGTAGATGCACCTCAGTTGGACTATTCTCAGGCACATCTGTAGTTTATAACACATCAATAACCCTTGTGTCTTTGCTGCCACATGGATCTCCATCCCCTACCTCCACTAAGACTGCAGACCAAAGGACCTCGCTAGTTTCTTAAACATTGGCATGCTGCCTCCAGGCTTATCTCTAGTGAGCCTGGGTTTCTTTCTTTCTCCCTTGCAATCTAGTTTAAAGCTCTTTCAATGAGCCTTGTTAACTCCTATTCAAAGATCTTTTTTCCCCTTTGACACAGGTGTACCCCATCTGTTGCCCACAGGCCTGGTGTCATACAGACCAATCCGTGATCAAGGAACCCAAAATTCTGCCAGTGACACCAGGCTTGGAGCCAGGTACTGATCTGCTGGCTCTTCCTATTTCTTCCCTCATCATTCCCTGTGACTGGAAGGATAGAGAAGAATATTACTTCTGCTCCTGATCCCTTAACCAGTCGTCTCAAGGCCCTGAAGTCTCTCTTGATTGCCCTCAGACTTCCTGTCGCAACTTCATTGCTGCCTACCTGAAAACTCAATAATGGGTGATAATTTGAGGGCTGTACCAGGGTAGGAAGCTTTCTCTTCACACCTTTAACCTGGGTCCCAGGGAGGCAGCAGACTTCCCTAAGAAGTGGGTCTGGTCTGCATATGGGGCCTTCTGTTCCCTTCATAAGGGAGTCTCCTATGACAACAACCTGTTTACTTTTCTTTATGGAAGCAGTTTTGATGCGAGGCATAGGCTGACTTAACCTCAGCAACACCTCCATGCTAGCTAGATGAACTATTGTCCTCATTATTCTTCAGCTCCACTTGCAGAGCCTCGTATCTATTATGCAATGGCACTTGGGAAGGTGGGGCAGTCACAGAGGAGACGCACTTGCTGCGCTGGGCAGACACTTGCCTCCATTGGCCCCTATCCCTTATGTCACTATGTTCACCTGGGAGGAGAGAGGATAGGGAATCCTCCATATCATGCATCCTGTCTACCTGTCAGGCCTGTCCCAGGGAAGGTAGGGTACGATTCCAGTAATCTCTCGCTCTCACACTCCCTGATACTCCTCAACCTATTAACTTCCTGCCAGAGCTCTGACACTAAGTAGAGGAGTTCCTTTACCTGGGCTCATCTCCCACAGGTGTGCTCACTACTGATGCCCAGTACTGGCATAAGAGCAGGTCACACCCTGCAGCCTGATACATGTTCCCACCGGAGCTCCGGGCAGCTGTGTCAGTCACAGTGGGTGCAGAGTTTAGAGAGGCCATAGCTTTCTGCCAGGTAGTACAATTGCTCTCTGGAGCACCTCAAAGCATGTAGCCATGGATGAGCTCACAAAAGAGCAGTTACACCCCTGGGGGACTTGCAGCCATGGGTAAGGCTTTGTTGGAACAAGTACACCCTTAAGGGACTACAGTTTGTGGATAAGTCCAAGCCAGAACAGGGGCAAGGGGAGGAGTTCACTGCAATATTAAACCCTAGAACCTGGTCCAAAGGGACCAGTGGTGGAGATCGTAGCGGAAATAGCTTTAAAATGTTGCAACCAATGATTTGAATTGCCTGTTAGAGGAATTACTATAGCAGGAATCACCTGAACCAATGGAAGAGAAGTCTTACAAGAAGCAGTTGCAGTGCCCCGACCTGAACTGACCTTGGTGCCCAGTAGCTGCACCCAACACAGCATTTCTGTCCTGAGTGACCACTATAGCAGACGGAGCCCAAAGTCATGGACTAAATGAACTCGGTGGACATTTGTGGACATTTTGCAGGGGTGGTCCATAGACTAAGGGAATGATAGGTGTATTGTATCAAAGGATGGAAAGCGGGGTGGTGGTTAATGAGGATATATTGGCTAGTGTGGGACCTGACCATGATATAAATGGTATGGAATAAGGGGTGGAGAATGTGCTGGTTTTGGCTGGGATAGAGTTAATTTTCTTCATAGTAGCTAGTATGGGGCTATGATTTGGATTTGTGCTGTAAACAGTGTTGATAACAGAGGGATGTTGTTGTTATTGCTGAGCAGTGCTTACACACAGCCAAGGCCTTTCCTGCTTCTCACACCATCCCACCAGGGAGGATGCTAGGAGTGCACAAGAAGTTGGGAGGAGACACAGTCGGGACAGCTGACCCCAACTACACCAACTACCTGGAGATGGATGAACACCTGCCTGCTGATGGGAAGTGGTGAATGAATTTTGTTTTGCTTTGCTTGTGCACGTGGCTTTTGCTTTCCCTATTAAACTGCATTTCTTGCAACCCATGAGGTTTTTTTTTTCCACTTTTACTCTTTGGATTCTCTCCCCCATCCCACCAGGGGAGAGTGAGTGAGCAGCTGTGTGGTACTTAGTTGCCGGCTGGAGTTAAACCACAACAGGTCCGTACTTTGTCTAACTTTTCTCACAATGAGTAATGCCTATTAACACAAAATAATACCACCGACCTCTACAAGATTAATTCCTTGAACTGGCACTACTAATTATTGAGATTCTGGCATTGTATCTCTAGCTTTAGGATGCAAGGAACATTAGAACTAAAATATTTCTTCAACCAAAGACTCAGAATGCTGTCATAATTACCTGCTACCCAGTGCTGTTACATAATCTCATATAATCAGCAATTATGATCCTCTGCTCTCCAGAGTTCCTCTTCCATAAAAAAGACAAGCAAAGTACTTCATCTATTGCCTCCTTCTCTTCCTGTACAGTCCAGGGTCAGTACCTTTTCTTTAGATGCTTTTATTTGAAACAGTTCAGCAAAAGGTGAAAGAAGACACCACACTCATCCTGTTGTGGACACCTGAAGTAGCCTAAAAGAGAGAGTTTGAGTACAATACAACCAGCCTTTTTTTTTTTTCCCCCCTCTTTCAAAAAAAACTACTTGAAACTGGAAGGTAGGAGGCAATCTTCAGACACTTAAGCTTAAATTAGAACCTTCCTGGTTTTCCCTCACCCCTTCTGAATATACTCAAGAGACTGGTAGAAA
Source organism: Irena cyanogastra (assembly GCA_013397155.1). Lineage (NCBI taxonomy): Eukaryota > Metazoa > Chordata > Aves > Passeriformes > Irenidae > Irena > Irena cyanogastra. Next base: position 25,686 of record VWZV01004675.1, read on the forward strand.
AACCATCCATACCTTACATATAACGAGAGAAAGAGACAATGTACAAGACTTAATTTTCATTTATCTATTCACCTGTGTTTGTCAATTTACCCTATACCACTTTTTCATATTATGTCTTCCCTTTACTCTGCTCTTGCATTGCTGCCCTCTTCCAACCAATTCTGTCCTGTGCTTCCCCCCCTTCTTCATTGATCAATGTGCTTCCAAGAGACCAAACATCAACAGAAATTATAAATGCTATCAAGATGAGAACTGGAAGAACTCTAGATCTAAAACTATAGGGCAAGGCAAATTAAGCTACAGAATAAAGATGCTGTTAATATCATGTATACAGAAAGGGAATATAAGCAAATACTTATTTGCTGTTGAAGAGCATTTCTGCTCATTTAAATACTTAATTCTGTTAGCAAAAACAGAATTCCTGCATTTTTAAGTCCCTCTTTCAAACATGTCATATAAGCATTCCTTCTCCATGCTTCAAACAATTTTTTTGCATTATATATATAAAACCCAGTAAAATTGAAGCAGCATTATTTGATAAAATATATTCTTGAAATAAGAAACCATACATTACATACACTGTACTTTGTTCAGTTAGAAAAAAGGCACAAACAAAACAACAACCAAACCCAAAACCAGCAACACTAAACAAAGACAGGAATGCATGAGATTGTACAAAACAGTTACAGGACCATGAAAAAAAGAAAAAAGAAAAAAGAAGCAAAAGTGATGGATAAAGCAAGAATGACCTCTTCAATCCTATTGAAGTGAGACTACTTCTCTACTATGCAAACAAATTATTGCAGTGATGCTGAAGTTAACTGACAGTGCTAACCTACTGTAGTAGGCATGCAGGAATATATACTAAGAGTGAATAGCATGCTCTCAGGATGGGATTTCTACATGAAAAATTATCATTTTATGTATGTTGGCAAACCAATGTAAAGTCTACAGAGAGCATCTTCCAGGATATGTAGTAAATAAACTTCTCACACCCCTAGCCCTTGAGTCAAATAGTTGCATTTGTACAGCAGCATATGGGAAATCTGACTTGGTATCAAAGTTTGATACTGTCTCTGGATATTCTCATTACATTTAAGAGCAATTTAAGAGAGATCCACAAAAGCAATATCTATTTTCAAACTATTTTACAAGAAAAGCAAGATAGCGTACTGAGAGTACCAAGAAATAATTGCTTCCACCTGCTAATTTTTCAAATCCCAATTGTGGTGGTGCTTCCCCCCCAGGCTGCACTATGATCTGATAAATGCTCATTAGGCCTTGGCCTTGATGAACAGCACCTGGGCTAAGCTCCTCTTGAGCTTATCAGAAACACTGTCTGCTCCCAGGAACTTGTGCTGTCTAATAAGCTCCTGTTTTTTAACAGCCTTGGAAACTTATTTTTCTTGCCTGAATTACAACCCAAATGGAATAACATTTTTCTTATCAAACTTTCAAAGAAAGTTACTGACCCGAATTGCAGCCAGGATGGAAAATTACTATGACTAAAGCCCACTCTCTTGAAGCCCTATTAACATCAGTCCAAAACGAGACCCTTTGAGCTCTCCTGGACCGCAGTGGGCTGTGACCAGCAACCTCCCTCTGAGTGGAAGCTCTCAGGGCCCTTGAACTCTCAAATTTGCCATACTCAGAGGATCGCCAAATGATGATGGATCCTGGGCTGATACCCCCCCACTCCTCAAGGCTCAACCCTTTGCCCATTGAGAAGATGCAAGTGCATCCAAAGTGAGTACTTCACTGAATTCAAGGGGAATTTTTCACAGGTAGCTTGTACAGACTCTTTATGTCTGTGTGCAGGCGAGTGTGAATATGCTACAGCAAGTGTACCAGGAATGCTGCTCTCCTAGATTCTTAAGCACATCAGATTTGTAAGTTAGGCTTATAAGTGAGTTACTGTTGTGTTTATAGTAAGTTCTATAGAATCTCTTGTTAATTTGTTTAAATTAGGCTATCAATTAAGTGCTGTTAAGTTTAAGTGCTGTTAAACCTTTAGGCCTAAACTGTTGGTCAAGTCCAGGGCTAAGTTTAGCAAGGGGGTCACTCTGAACCTTGTGACTCAATGGGAGGCTCTCCCTCATTCCTTTTTTTCCTTACCCAACCTCCACATACATAATTTTTTGTTGATTTTAGTTTTAGATTGATTTATTTTAGATTTTAGTCCAATTTTTCTCAGTGTGCTTTAACCATCTAGTAAGTGGTAGAGTCAACCTTGCCAATGAACTTTGTTGTGCTTTTGCTTTTATATTAAACCTGATATTTTTGCCAGTGATTCTTTGAGTGACCTAACACACTCATTTGTGACAAATGTCTATGGAATAAAATCTGAATATGCTTAGGGGAGATGACAAGAGAGACAGACTTCAAGAAAAACATCACTGGCAAACATTAAAAACAAATGTTCTGTCACAGAGTCACTAGTTCTTTTCAGTAGTCTTAGGTTTAGCTTCACTAGCTTACCTCTTAAAAAAAGGTCCTCCTGATCAGAACACACAACTAGGAACAGTCAGCTAATTTATACAAGGCACTAGGAAGAGAAACTTCATGACAGACAGTTATACAAGCCATGCTGCAAAAGCACTGTTAGAGCATTTAGACCCCTGTATAAGGTCTATGTTGATAAAGGACCAAAGAGAGGATAATTTATCACTGCTGATTTAGAGGGCATTCATTACATTAAACTGCCTTAACAATCCCCCAATTAAAAACCAACAGGAAACAGTATTATTTTGAGCGGAATAAAAGTTTAACCCATTAAAACCAGAAAAGATTAATTCCTGCAAGGTCTTTGAAAAGCATCTGAGATGACAGTCCACCCTATCTTAATAAACAAGAAGTCCAAGGAAGGTCATGTATTTGAAGAGCCCCTTCCAGAATGAATGGAAGTAACAGACACTAAATGCCAAGCTCTTAAATCTGAAAGTTTGTAAGTTTATTTAGGCAAATACAATTCAAGGGGGCTTTTGTTTTATAAAAAAAAAAAACCAAAA
>VWZV01004676.1:0-12100 GCA_013397155.1 Irena cyanogastra
TTAATTATTAATTATTATAATTAAATATTATTAATTATTATAATTAAGTAATAATTAATTAATTAATAATCATATCATTAATCATTTTCAGAAATGCAACTTGCTTTTCAGCCCTTTAATGCCAAAGTTAGATGGGTCTGGTAGACCTTGCTGTAAAGTTCAATATGCATCTAGCAATTTAACAAAACCTTGATCCCAAGTGTTTTGTTTTCACCTCAAAATGTCCATTTTCTTTTTTGAGTAGTATCTCTCTCTGGCTTTGTGCATGTCAATATTCAATATCTCTCTAACAAAGATAATGGTTAGTGCAGATGTCTAGCAGCCATAATATCCTAATACGTTTCAAAGATTGGTAGTTTGTGCTGTACATCCATTGAGTAATAATTGTTTATATAAACTTGCTGCAAATTGTATATATGTATAGTCACAGATCCACAATATCTCTGGAACATATTCTCTTTTAAGAAAGGCTTGTTTTGGCTTGGTTTAAATAATTGTAACTCAGTTAGTTTAAAATCCCATTAAATGTTATAAATGCCATGGCCACATACAGTAGACAGATTCTTCTTACAGCTAGATAATCCTTTTGATTTTGGTTTGGAAAACACTGCAGACCAGGAAGAAGAGAAGAAGGGTCTTGACCTTTCCTTTAATACTCAAAGATAGCCCCCAAAAACTCACAGAAAGGCTTCTGCACAGCTCTTACTCATTGTTCTGCAGAACATACCTTCAGCAGGTAAAGCAAGGGAAAATTTCAGCAAGGAACAAGAATAAAACAGTAACCAGCCTAACTAAAAAAGTGGATTTAGGTTCTTTCCAACTGAGACTCTATCAGAGTTCAATTGATGCAGAAATAGTACAACTTAAATTGATATCACAGGAGACAGAGTCTCACAGAACCTCAGCTGGGAATTGAACTCTCAGATTATAAACTCTCTTTTTACTGACTGTGGATGCCCTAATAATATCTTTAGGAAGAAGAAATGTGCATTGAAAAGAGTTGAAGGTAAATTAGGGTCAAGACCTAGCGTAGAGTGATGTACTTCAGTGCTGTAGTGAGTAGCAAGCTTTTACGTATTCCATTAAAAGGTAATGAAGGCTCCAAAATTGGCAGTTCCATAAGGGAGACATCCCCATGACTCATCTTGCGTAAGCAGAGCTGAGTTCTCATGCCAAAAATAGAATAAAGTGCTCCTATTCTATGAAGTGAAAGTAAAATAGTTGGGGAAAATCGGTTTTTCTCCCCCCCTTGTTTTTTTCTTTAGCTTTATTTTAGTTGTGATTATGTTGCTCTTAAGCACATAATCTTAAGCATAATCAAAATCTTAAGCAAGATTTTCACAAACTCATAAAGTCTCAGCATGGCATTAAAAAAAAAAAATCAATCAGACATTCTTGTATGTGTAAGAAATCGTTACCGCAACCAGATCATTCAGTACCAACTATTTTAATTGTGATTATTTTTGATTTGGAGGGCATCTTATTAAAAATGGACATTAATTGTCCTGTATCCCATCATGATTTTATAAATTATATCTTTTTAAGGACATTAAGGAGTGCTTTTGTTAGATGTATGGGAAAACAATCCAAGTCAATTTTTTCTTTTATATTGTATGACTGTAAATGGTTTAGATAAAAAAAAGAGCCATATTTTTACTGTGTTTTCATAGCACCATGCCCAAAGATGTATTTTTTATCTCTTATATTTTGTAATACTATTTTTAAACATAAGATGTTAGTCATAAGAAGTCAAGACTTTTGAAGTAGCAGTAGCCATGACAACCTTCACTCTTGGGGGTGCAGTACAGGGTCTGTCGCTGTGTGGCTGGACGTATGCTGCATGTGACTGGATGAAATATTACTGTGTATGGTGAAATTACTTATGACTTCATTAAAGACTACTTTTTCTAGGTCATGCACCAAATTAGCCGCAAGCTGCAATTCAGGAAATTAGTTGTCACTGCTGTGCTTGTTCCATCAAACAGTTGATAAAGCCACTGTTGTGCAGGCAAAGTCTATTAAACAGGGCATGTTTTGTAGATTATTCTTTTTATTTTTTTCTATTTTCAGTTTTCTTCTCACATTCTGCTTACTTTTTTTTATTTCCTCCCTGTTTCTTATTTCTCCATTTTTTTCCTGTTTTCTGTTTCTCTGTTTTCTGCTCTTGATCATCCTTTGTACTTAGCACTGGTGAATTTGTAAAACAAGTAAATAGACTTTTTTTTTAACTTTCTTGGAAGATGCACATGTTTTTTAACCCCGTCTGAGTTGTACTGATCTGTAACTGCATAATTCTCATTGCAGTCAGTTGGAATAATTGAGATGTCTTGTGATACCTATCTTTAAGTATTTCAGAATTAAAAAACGACACGTTTTCTGAAGATGTGTTTTCCCTGAGTGAGGCTCACCAAGGCAATATTTAGATGAGTGATGTTCTCTTGAGCACCATTAGTATTCAGCAATGCAGTTAGAAATGTCTGAGTGAAACTCTGAAGCCCTTGTCGCTACTGTGCTGCAAAACCAAAAAATTCTGTGAGCAGGGTTTAAGCTTTGTACGTAACAGCAAAGGTGTTTATGCTCATGTATGCTTATCAATCTATAAATACCAGATTAAAAGAATATCAGAGCTGTATTTAGCAAACATTAAAAAAATAGGGTTTTTTACAGAGTTTTTATCAAAATAAATTGAAACGTATTTTTTTAGCTCTCAGGTAATAGCTGTATGGTGGGAAATTATGTTATGAAGAATTTAATCTTTATACAGATTATGGTTTTGTTGTAAGACCGTTCTGTACAGATTGCACAGCAGAGCTGAAACAAAGTAAAACCCATGTGTGTTTTGAAGTAATGCTGCCTATTCTATATAGTGATTGAGAAAATTATAATGAAAATACAACTAGTTCAAAAATAGTAAAAGTTTATATACCTTAGTGATATATGCAGAGAGCATATTAGGAGCTAAATTAAAGTTACTTAGATAGTCTAATTGTGCCATTTCTTGTATTTTTTGATGCATCTATAAAACCTTCCTTAACTTCAAAACAATTTTATGCATGTGGTTTAGTACATGTTTTTATGTCTCTAAAACACAGTTACATAGACAGTATTTTAACAATAAATACAGAAATAGTATTTCAGAAATAATTTTAGATTGCAAATAACTCATTAGAAATACAGTTTATTATTAAAGATACATTCATTATGGTTACACACTATTATAAACTTACATCTATTATAAATTTAAAATATTTATTTAATTTAAAATTTTTTATACTTTTATGTCAAATCAAAGAATACATATCTTCAAGTTAAGACAACTGCTGCATTACTTCTCTGAATGTTAAGGAATTTTTACTTTTCAGTTGGACAACTAGAACAAAGCTAAACTAGATTTTTTATAAAGTTGGGAATGAAATAGGAAAAAATTGTATCTAGGCAACAGCACCTTAATAATTTTATAGCATCTTAGATCCACTTACTCATTGTTGAAACCATTTTCTGGTAAAAAAAGAACAACTTACTTAAACTACTTGTTTTGTATGTTGTTCATGTGTCTGGATTTATGGTAAATGTGGGAGTTCCTCCACATTAATACACAGGTAGCAGTAAGTTAACAGTTGGTTCCCTCGTGCCTGTACTTGAATATAAATGTTACATTGGCTTTCAAGTGGCAGGAAGAGGTTAATGTAAAAACTGTCCTCCCTTTTCAGGATCTGGTGGCACGTGCTTCTTGGGGAAGCCACTGTGAGGATGTTCTGTTCTTGCTCTGTTGAGATAGCAGAGACCTGGGGTCTCCTGTCCTTGAGCCTGTGCGTGGTGACCCTGACTGCTTGGAGGGAAGATGGTGGGGCATTTGCTCTAGTCCCCAAAAGCAGTCTTGGAGGGCAGGGGACAGAGTGGTAGTGCACTGTGTGCCATGACGTTTAGTAAAGTTATGTGTGCTTAGCAAAACACCCAGGAAATGCCAGACAGGAAGGGAGGAAGAATTTGGGGAAGAGTTAGATTTCACATTATGTAGTGTGGGGACAGACTGGGCAGCTTTTTCCCCAAGTGAAATGAAGGAGAGCCTTAGGGTGATGCTGTCCAAGAGCTGTCAGTACCAGCTTGTCCTTTGGCCTGGTCAAATTGATCTCTAAGGCAAAGAATCACAGAGGTGATAATCTTGCTTGTGATCCAGCATCTTCCACTAGCTTGCTTTTCGTTTTTGTTCTTTTGTACAAATTAGGAGATAAATCTGGTCCCAGGAGAGCTTCTTGTGATCAGCACAGAATATTCTCATGCACTGCATAGGCCAGTTACATGCTGCATGTTTGTATCTCACATGGCAGTGCGAGCCAACTGGCCAATCAGATGATAATAGTGGTGCGGCTGGCATATTAAATTATGTAATAACCCTTACTTCTTTGCTGAACTCAGACATAATCATGTCAGTCCTTCTGGTATGTTTGACTTCATACCTTCAAGATATAATTTCTGTATTTGAAGAAAATCTTCTCTAAGGTATGCAGTACTTGAGCACGTGGAGGGTGAGCATGGACTACATTACATTTACTCTAGAAGGTGGTGGTTGGGCTTTTCTTTTGACTTGTGGCAGATGTGACTACTCTATTCTTTTCACTTTGGCATTTATACATATCAGAAAGTCAATGATAGTCCATGTCTAAATCTATCTATGATAGAAGGATTGCTTCCAATATTAAATTTTGTCAGGACTACCTGTTTTTGGTGTGTTTCTTGTGAAACACTTAGATAAAGTTCTATATTCAATTTTTTTTTCATTTACAAGACTGTCCCTTGGATTTGGAGGCAAGTTTTTTTTTTTTTTTAAACTATAAATCCAGCTGAACCAGCATAAAAGAAACCTGTCTCATAAGCCAAAAAGAACATTAATCTGAAAGACAAAATGTGGAAAAGGATAAGTATAGGAATATAGTGAGATCCTATGCTTTGTGGTGGTAAGGAGTTCATTTTTTCTTAAAGGAATACCAGAGGGGTTTTTTGTTGGTTGGTTGGTTGCTTGCCTTTATTTTTTGTTGTTGTTGTATTCAGTTAATTTTATTTTATTGAAATAAAATGCTCTAAATTTTTTCTGAGTATTTCTGAATGGCTCAGGAAGCTTATTAAACAGCCTAGAACAATGCTGGGGCACAACAGTGGAAAAAACCTGCTCATAAATAAGTTATATTTACTGACAGGAAGTCAGTGTACTTCTCTGGTAGTGATTCTAGCATGATAATGCAAAAATATCCTGTAGTTCTTAAAGGGTACAGGAATTTTTCTTTTTCTTCTTTTTTTTATAGCTGCTTGAGAATACCTCATTTTGTAAGAATTCCTTATTTTGTAAGAATTTGTCTGTATCTGAACTCTTGTGTGAAATACTTCTTTCAAATTCCACCAAAATCACAAATGATTTATTAATGATCAGGTAATGATTTCTGTTTAAAAGCTGGTAAACCTTTTTCATGGCACAACTGATAATTTTTAAGTTGCATGTCTGTATTGACATATGTTGTGTGCTGCACACAGCAATCCCATGTTATTTATTTTTAATAATTCAGAGAAAAGAAGGGCAATGAAGCTGGTGAAGGGTCTGGCTCCAGGAGGAGCAGCTGAGGGAGCTGGGGGTGTTTAGCCTGGAGAAAAGGAGACTCAGGGGAGACCTTATTGCTCCCTACGACTGCCTGAGAGGAGGCTGTGGTGAGCTGGGGGTCAGCCTCTTCTCCCAGGCAACCAGGGAGACAGGGCAAGAGGAAACAGCCTTGAGTTGCACCAGAAGAGGTTTGGATTGGATATTAAGAAAAACCTGTTCACAGAAAGGATGATCGGACGTTGAAAAAGTCTGCCTGGGTTGAATCATCCCCAGAAGTGTTGAAAAATCATGTGGCTGTGGCACTTAGGGGCATGGTTTAGTGTTGGGTTTGGTAGGGCCAGGTTAACTGGTTTGAACTTGATGTTGATATTTTTGCCAACCTAATTGAATCTATGATTAATTCCTGTGAAGAAGATGGATTTTTGGTAGTAATTTACCTAAGAGCATGGAAAATTGTTGATAAGCGGAGGCTATCCAAAACTCAGAATTGACTTCTGGTTAGCTTTGCCTGCTTTCTTACTGTTTTGAAGGGATGAAGGATCTGTTCTGGGACAACATTTGCTTGAGACTCCCAATGCCCACCTACCTTCTCTGCTTTGTATCTGCATGAGCAGCATTGTACTGCACTGCATAGGAGACACATCCCATGAAATTTGGGCCTGATGGATTAATTCTCAGCCTCAATGGGACGCATTCTTGTTTTGCAATATGTAGAGCTCTAGAGCAAGAGCTTACTGAATTCTGTATGTTTTTTCAGATAACCTGCTTCCTTGTGACAGGTATGACTCCTATGAAATCATGCAAAATTGTGAGGAATATATGGGACCTCCATCACTGATAATATCACAAGACAATGATTTCACCTTAAAGGTAGTTCAAAACTCCAGCAGAAGAGAGAGAACAGACCTGACTTGCCGTGGTGAGGAGCTGATGAGCTGTATTATGTATAACCAGGGCTTGTGGAAGTCCCTCTGAACCTTGCAAATACTGAATTGCAGTAGCAGAGCTGAGCCATAGAGACTGTCAAATTGCTGTCACAGGATAGTGCCAAATAGGCACCACATCTTGAAAGCATTCTGCAATTGATTAAAGTGCTCTGCTTAGTGATATGCTAGAGAGCTATGAGGAAGCAGATATTTCCTGCAGAAAACAAAGCAGAATTTAAAACCCCTTTAGGGCTCAGAATTCAGCATTGCTGTTGTCTAAGTCAGAAAATTTTTATAAGGTGAGAACAAGGACTGGAAGTTTATTGAAGCAAGAATTTGTTTGATATAAAGAAAATATTATTTAAGACTAAAAGTCTATACTCTAAAGAAACAAAGAAATACTTGTCTGTCAGCTTTTATGTCATCAGCAGTCACAGTGGGTCTGTAAGTAAATACATTCTGTATATAATGTGATCATAGTTATTTCTCTTTTTCAGATAGCGGTAGGAATAAATTTGAGTTATGTTTCTGATTTTGTACTTCAGGAAAACACAAAGGTTTTCATTCTTATACTGCTACAGAAGCAATATTAATTTATAATACTTACAGGAAGAAAATATGGAAAATTGTTGAAAATAAGTTGAATTGAAGCTTACATGTTTGAAGAAATTACTCCAGGAAAGGTACATTAAGGGCTGATTTCGTGTTCTCTAAAGTAGACGTAAAACAAACCAATTAATGTAACTGAGGATGACATATGATCTGTGAATATGTTTTTATATGAGTTATTAAGGTAATTAAATGACCTATCTCAACGTTCTTAAGTAACTCACTGTTGGTAATGAGGTTAACAGCGCTTGACCTATAAGTCATCAGCTTGTATCAAGATGGATTGTGTAGGTGGAGTTAAAAGTAGTGGTGCCCCTAGTCTGCTGCAAAGCAGTCCACTACCCTGCTTTAAAACAAAACTGACCATATTCAGAGAATTAGTCCTGAAGCTCCCAAGGATGTTGCTGTGAACACCGAGTGACATGGCATCTTATAAACAAACTTCAGCTGTTACCAGTCCAGGAATTTATGGCCTTGGGAAAAAACCAGTTTCTCTGACAGTTTATATAAATTTTCAACTAAATAAGAACAAAGTGTTTTTTTCTAATGGGTTTTGTGTGTTCTACTATGTCAAAAATATTTTTATTCAGTGCAGGGTTTTGCCTGGGCTTTGTTAGAAATAGAATGAAGTTGTGTAGTATAATTTCATGCCTATTTGTGAAATGAATCTGTTTTGCATTATATATTTATGTACAATTATATCAATAACCTGATTCAACATTTACAGGACAAGGGCACTGTTTTTAAAGTTATGTTCTGTCTGGGTCAGTTTCATAAATTGAAATCTCTTGCTAATAATTTGACTTTTTCTGGTTTGTTTGGTTTTTTTTTTTTTTGTTTTTGTGGGTTTTTTTTGTTTTTTTTTAATTTTTTTTTGTTTTTTTTGTTTTTTTTTTTTAATTCAGAAATATTGTATATAGATCCAAGGTTTCTCTGCTATGCAAACAGATTGATATTAGCTGGCAGCATGTTCTAATCTTTTGTTTACACTGGAGAATTCCAAGTATATTGTTTACTTTTGCATTTTTTCACATAGACCTCCTTACATTTTTACCTGTTGATAGAACTGACCCTTGCTGAGTTAACTGGTAAGAGCCAGCATTTGCTAGACTTATTCTATCAAGTGGACAATTCATTCTCATTGAAGCCAATATGATTTAGGAAAATTAATCCAACTGAATATTTAGTTCCTGAAATACATAAACAAGTTTTAACCTTAATATTTATAAATGAAATTGAAGCTATTCAGCTATGAGTAATAAAATGCCATTAGGCACCTCAGAATTGGAACAGAATACTAGTACGAGGAAACCGTGGTGTTGGTAGGTGCGATGTGTGGAGACACTGCATCATTTTGTTACAAAGATATCTTTTTACCTGTCAGCAGACGAAGGGAACATTTTTTGTGGCCCTCACTTTCCTCTCAATTTTTTGTATCAGCGTGGCAAAGTGGAACCACAGTGTTTATTTTCCAAACTGAAACTCTGTGGAGTTTGCAAACTGATCCAGAGTTTGCAAGTGCTTTCTGCAGGACAAGTGATGATAAGGCCAGTTATGTAGGTGATGCTTTGGAGTTATTTAATGGGTTAGCAGTCAGTTGTTTTGGGACACTGGTATGATCTAAAGTTTCTTGCTAGCATACTCTGGGGTTGAAAATACTCCAAAAACTGTAGGAGAGTTGTGAGGTTTCAAGTATGTAATGGAGAAAAATTTGGGGAAGGTTTTATGATCTAATAACTGTGGGATGGCATTTTTTCAGTTCTACTTGCGAGCTGCGTGCTGTGCTTTATTTGTGAAGAAACGTATACTCTAGTGAGCAGCTGTTCAACTGGTGTGTGTTAGCCTGCTACTTAACTGCTCATCACAATGAGTACAGAAACCCACCAAGGATAAGGAAAAGATCAAAGGAATAATGACAGGCTCGGGAACCCTTCTAACTGACTGCAAAGTACACTGAATCAGAGACTTGTCATCATAAAATGCCAAATAAATACCATCAGAGGGGAAATGTTGGATACTTTGTGCAAAATCTAAGATGATTTAATTAAAAAAATACCTCATCTCACTAACCAGTTGGGGGACATTCCGCTTGTGGTTTGAACTGACAGCAGAGAAATCCTTTGTTTGGACAACTCTTGCACAACTTAGTTTGTTCCAGTCTATGTGCCTTCAAAAGATAATACTTGTTTCTTTCACCTGGAGACTTCCCATCCACTGCATGCATAATTACTCCTCTTGTGGGAAGTCTCTGAAATCAATTAAAATGCGTTGCTAAAACCATTGGCAAGTGCTTAGATGAAAGTAAGACTGCAAGTGTTCAAATGCTCTTCCAGTTCATGGTCTTGAAAAATTGTTTTTATTGCCAGAAAGATATCTTCCACCCTGAGAAGAAACACAACAAAATATTTGTATAGTGGAAAAGAGCTAGATAAATTTCATTTCATACTCAAAAAGAAAAATATTTTATGTAGTGGTTTATTTGAATATACGTCCAGTGCAGCTACTTTGGAATTACTTTGGTAACTTCCCTATGCAAAAGTCCTAACATTAGTACTGCAGAAAGACATTGTTATAATGACAAACACCTTTTCTTGCTGTTATTCAGACAGCTGGTGTACAAGGACATTAATCTGAAGCAGAAACAAAGTTGAATTCATTTGGGATATTGAATATTTGTTTGGGATATAATACTTGCCCAGTAGCATTAGGTGCTGCTCAGAAAAAAATTGTGTGAGTTAATGTGAGACTGAGGAAAAATAGTAATTTGAAATTTGGTTCAAGAGGTTACTTAGAGAGGGTGAGAGTTCCGTTAGGAGCATTATAAATAATTTCAACACAGTATTAATTCCTTTTAGATTCAAGTTTAAAAAATTAAATAATTGCTGTTTCTTCATGTACTCTCTTGTATGTGACTACTGTAATAGCACAAAAATATCCTGATCTCTGTGGCTTGTAGATTCTGATCCTAGAGACCTAGGGATTTTTTTTTAATAATAAAACCCCTTATTCCTGACTCTCTGTCAACACATACCTTTCCCTTTTATTTTCTACTTAATAGAATTATGTTAATTCCACTGGTTCCTCTCTGGAAACCTTAACTCCGTCGCTAATGAAAACTGGAGTGTGGAGCTCATGAAAAATTCAGCTCTGTGGCTCTCCTGTACTTTTGGAAGTGTTGTGTTAACTCCTGAAAGTATGAGCACTGCATCTTTCTGTAGGCAGGTGTGACTAGGTCGTGTCCGTGGTGCTGCAGGTCTCAGGTCAGGCTGCTTGGAGCTATTGCTGTCTTTCTCTAGCTGAATTCCAGCCAATCTGTCCTCACTACCCAAAGCACTTTGATGGGCACTGCTACAAAGGTCAATTTAGCTTCTTACTGTACTGTGAGTTGGAGTATAGACCTTCAATTTATAAAGAGAGGTACAATTCACCCCAAAAAGATTCTCTTTGAAATGAAAGTACTTAAAATTCTCCCACCTGTCCAGTTCAGCTGAAATGTAAAGAGTCTAGATAATTGCACATAATTTCTTAATCTAGCAGAGATTTTGCTTGTATTGCCTCCCTACAACAAAACAGCAGCTGTCATTTTCTGCACTCTCTGAGACCTTCCTTCCTGATGTTCAAACTACCTGGACTGGTATTTTTTATGCTGGTAAATAGGAGCTGCACAGCTCCGTGCTTACATTGCAGTTTAGCTATCCTTTTCCATTTTAGATTTGTGTAGCTGAAAAATCTCTGCATGCACTGGCATTTCTTTTGTTTCATCTCTGTTGTTTTATTCTTGCATCCAGAAATTCCTCTTCAGTTTTCTGTTTCTACACTGGTTTAATTTTCTTGTTTTGATTGTTCTAATTTTCATTACTGTTTGATACTAGAGGCTTTTCTTTTTTATATGTATTTTTGGATATTATTTTTATTGCCTTTACAGTTCTGGTCTATGTGGTTTTTTGCTTGTATGCTTCAATAAATCTATCTTTCATTTCATAAGTAAGAAAAGGTAAAATTTTAGGTTGTATTTCTTAGAAACAATATTATTGGTGACTTTACTGACAGTTCAAGATTTGTAGAATTACATTATAGGTTTGAAAAGCATTATAGAACCATCCTTGAATTTAGCTTGAGACACTGTGTGTGTCTTTAATTGTCTGTTACAGAATGACATTTAAGCATCTACTCCTGCGTTTAGTTTTTATTTTATAAAAAAGTGAAAAGTCTTTACATGGGGCTTACAAAGTTCTAAAAAATCTGCAAGTTTAGTAGTGTTAGATGTTAGAAGTGTGGTGAACTTGCGATGAATCAGTGGCAGATCCGAGAGTTAGAATACCCACCACCATCTGTAAGGAGGAAAGAGCTGTGTCCTGATTATGAAAAAAGGCTCAAAGCTAATATTCTCTGAGTCATAGCTCCACCAAAGTTTGTATAGCCAGGCATAGTTGAAGCTAAACTGTGTACAGAGATATATCTACAATTTTTTGAGTGAAGGATTAGCTTTGCCCACGTACAAACACAGCATCTTGCAAAACAAAGCTGGAGCATAGTTCCTCCTGAAAAGTCTTCAGACGTAAAGACTTTTAACATGTCTCTAATATCTACATCAGACAATAGTGAAGTATAATCTGTGCCTTTGAAGTAATGAATCTAGAGCTTCAGATAATGGTGGTGCTTTCCAAGAAAATAGGATCTTCTCTTTCATCATCTTGAATATCAACGAATACAAGGTCTCCCTGTTACTAATAGTAGCTGGCAAAATTGACAACAGCCATTACAGACTGTACATTCTTATTATGCAATTTAAAGTTCAATGAACAGAGAGTTATTTTAAGGAACTGACTGAAACAGAGATTCCTGGTAATGGTGCCCCGTTACAGAGGGAGGAGTCAGATACTACAGTCCTGAAGAATGTGAGTCAGGTAAGAAGTAAAGTTAGGCCCCTGAACTTAAGAAAAGCAGACTTTAGCTCTTCAAGGAGATAGACAAT
>VWZV01004676.1:12203-90138 GCA_013397155.1 Irena cyanogastra
CCCCCCACTCCCACCCCGCCCCAACAATGCTGGAAAACTGGAAACTATGGATAAGGAGAAGGCTGAGTGAGATACTCAACGTTTGGGGGTTTTTTTGTTGCCTCAATCTTCAATGGCAACCTATCTTCCCACCTCTCAAGGGGATGGACAGCAGAATGGGAATGGGGGGTCCAAGTACTCTCAATTGTAAGTAAATATCAGGTTCATGATCACCTGAGGAACCTGTGTATAGGTAAGTCTGTGAGGCTTGATGAGCTGCATTCCAGAGTCCTGAAGAAATTCACTGATGTAGTTGCCAAGCTGCTCTCACTGATATTTGAAGAGTTGTGGCAGTCAGGCAAAATCTCAGGGGACTGGAAAGAGTGAAACATTTTATCCATCTTCAAAAAGTGTAGAAGTGAAAGCCTATCAGCCTCCCCTCTGTGCCTGTAAAGATCCTGGAACAGATCCTCCTAGAAGCTGTGCTAAGACACGAGGAGGATCAGGAGGTGATTTGAGACATAGAGCATTGCTTCACCGAGGGCAAGACCCCACCTGGATTGCTGTGTCCAGCTTTGGGGTCCCCAGCTCAGGAAGGATATTGATGAGTTGAAGAACTGCCACTAAGGTGATCAGAGGGATGTGCGCCTCTCGTGTGATGAAAAGATGAGAGAATTGGGATTGAACAGCCTGGGGAAGGGAAGGCTTTGCGGTGACCTAATTGTGGCCTTCCAGTACCTGAAGGGAGCTGCAAGAAATATGGAGAGAGACTCTTTACAAGAGCATGTAATGAGAGGACAAGAGGGAATGGCTTCAAACTGAAAGAGAGTAGATTTAGCTTAGATATTGGGAAGGGATCTTCTACTGTGAAGGGGATGAGGCACTGGCACAGGTTTNAGGAGCAAGAATTCAGGCAAAGAAGGCAAGAGACTGGCATGGCTGAGTAGGGAACTTCTGGTCAAACTAAAGGAAGAGAAGCAAAGACAGACAGAGAAAACAAGGACTCATAACCTAGGAAGGATATAGAGATCCCTAGGTTCAGTTGTGTAGAGATGGGGAGAAGAATGCAAAGGCGATGCTGACCTGAAATTGGCAAGAGACATAAAGAATAAGAAGGGCTCCTTCAGGTATGATAACCACAAAAGGAAGGTCANAGGAGGATCAGGAGGTGATTTGAGACATAGAGCATTGCTTCACCGAGGGCAAGACCCCACCTGGATTGCTGTGTCCAGCTTTGGGGTCCCCAGCTCAGGAAGGATATTGATGAGTTGAAGAACTGCCACTAAGGTGATCAGAGGGATGTGCGCCTCTCGTGTGATGAAAAGATGAGAGAATTGGGATTGAACAGCCTGGGGAAGGGAAGGCTTTGCGGTGACCTAATTGTGGCCTTCCAGTACCTGAAGGGAGCTGCAAGAAATATGGAGAGAGACTCTTTACAAGAGCATGTAATGAGAGGACAAGAGGGAATGGCTTCAAACTGAAAGAGAGTAGATTTAGCTTAGATATTGGGAAGGGATCTTCTACTGTGAAGGGGATGAGGCACTGGCACAGGTTTTCCAGGGAAGTTGTGTGTGCCCCATCCCTAGAAGCATTCAGGGCCAGGTTGGATGGGGTTTTGAGAAGCCTGGCCTAGTGGAAGGTATCCCTGCCTTTGGACTTGACTGGAACTGAGAAACTAATACCCACAGGTGAAATAATGTGCCAAAGCATTGTATGCTGCACTGATGGTTGACTGAAACTTGACACAAGTATTAAAATATTTCAATGTCATCTTGCGGTAGGTTTCCTGGATTTTCCTCTGTGCACATGTTTCATGTGTAAAGCGAACAACTGGAGTGACGTAATATTGATAACTGAAGTTGCCGATTACAGCATGTTTGATGCCTACTGTACATGTAAAAGTTTCAGATATACAAATAGCATGTAATTTTTATATTAATTTATTTTTCTTTCTCTATGAAACTTCTTTATATTAAGCTCTAATTTGATAAAAAACATTCGGTCCCGTCTTTGCAACTCTCTATTTGGTGTAAATTATGTATAAGTATGATCAAAATGCACAGCACATCTGAGCATTTCAGTGCATTTCCTTCTGTGTCATCAGAGCAGCAAATTGATATTTGGAGCTTCAGTGTTTGTGATTTCTGTTTCTCTGGGATCGTTTCTGATCATAGAATCATAGGTTGTTCACCAGGATTGTAGTTAGTAAAATATTTCAGTAGGTGGGATCAGTGGCAGATAATTTTTTTTCTCCCATTTGTTTTAGGGGGAAAGACCTCTGAGAGGTGGGAGAGAAATGTCAGCTGTACAGGGCAGCTGGGATTCCAAAAAAGGAAATGTAAGCATGTGTAATGGCTGAAAACAGAACAGTTAAGTGTCGATCGTAAAAAAACTACAGAGGAAACTCAGGGGGAAGACTAGAGTTCCACAAGCACTGGACATTGGATTATTATTTTACTGTAGGCTAGTGGTACAGTATGGACAGCTAAGGGAGCTGCCTGTAGCTGAACCTTTTTGGGGCTGAATATCAAGTATTCTTATAGTACCTGCTATGTTGCATCTTCTACAAAGATACCTTTTAAAAACACCCTGTGCCTCCTGCTTGGAGTAAGAAAAGGTCAGAAAACAATTACTTCAGCAGCATAAAAGTTTCTGCACAAAAACTATTTCAGGATCCATTTTGTATCAGGGCTGGGACTGTTCCAAGATGCTTCAAAAGTTATCCACAGAGATCAAGCATTTTTATTATTTTTTCCCCTTCATCCTGTTTTGTTGGGTTTCTTTTCACAGCATTGTATAGTGTCTCTCTTATGACTCATGGCTTATCTGACATCTTCCCAAACAAAACTACAACAGCTGAAGCTGATCTGATAATAAATTGGACTAGCTAGTAAGAAATGCTACTTGTGTGGGAAGTGAGAGCGAGCTTGTTTGTATAGAACTGGATTATGATACCTCAAATCCAAATGCTGGTGGGAAGGCTGTGTCAGGATGGATGCATAAGTGATAGCATACATAAGACTTTTCTGCTCTTTAGCTGCCATGGAGAGTGCTTGCAGAAAAACAAAACTCAGTTGTGGTGTGGATAGTGAATCTAAGCTTTTATACTTCTATATCAGTGTGTATTTCTTCTCTGAGAGAGTTATATTTATAAAGCATAAAATTGTACAAGTGTAAGAAAAAATGAAACAAATTTTGAATGATGGCACACTTCTGAGTTGTTGCAATAAATCTCTGTTGTGAACTCTGTGGAGTAATGGTTATTAAATACATGGGAAAAACCTCTATATGATGAATACTGTTTCCTGTCTTTGCAATCCTAACTTAGATCTATCTAGGAGTGTTTTGTTGTTATTTTGGGGTTTTTTAATATAAATTGGTGACAGGCAGATTTTGAAAATAAAGCACGTCCACTGCTTTTCTTGAATAAGAGTGTTTGCATGATTTAAGGAGCTTTCTGGGCAAGACTTCACAATTTCTTAAAAAAATTAGTGCTTTTTTGAGAAAAGCCAAGAAAAAGTTCACTCATTTGAGGGACCTGTCTCATCTCCTAGGGTTTACAACAGGCATCAGTATTAGGAGTACAATTGTTAAAAAGGTGGTTGTTTTCAGGATTTTTCAATGCCCATAATTTTGGATCCTAGGACTCCCTTTTTTGTGTACCCTCAGTTTATTCAGCCTTGAAGCCAGCAGATCTCCTTTTCTGCATGCATTTTGAGGTGATGCTTTTGTAGTTCTGCATTGCAGTTGGGGCTTAGTTATACACTGCTTTCTTAAAATTTCTTCTTCTCTAAATATTTAACTTGGTACAAAGATGGTGAGCAGAAGGTGAGATTCCAGGACAGACCCCTGTTCACATGCAGTTCTTATCAGCTTATAGGTAGTGTATAAACCATTAGCCTGTGAGACTGATGGAGCCGTTTTTTCATTCATCTGCTTGATCATGCAGACAGTAGAATCTCTGACTAATTACTTGTTGTGGTATGTTACTGGGTTTTATCGGTTTTCTTCTGGGCTGTGGCTGTGTTCTTTGCAGGCTTGGAGTCTTGCTGTCTCTCTGCAGCCTCGCCCTGGTGTCTGGTAAATTCTAGGGGAACTGTCGAGTGATTCACCAGGTTCCCAGTTTCTCTCACTTCTTTTATGCATGGTTTACTGATGGTCCTTTTGTTCTGGGTCACTCCCACCCCTATCCTGGATTGTTCCCATGCCTGTACCCTTCCCCTTTTTCCTACCCCCGTTTTTAAGGTGCTGCACGGAGGGGAGACCTGACTTTTGTGTGGGCTCCTGCTCTGGGCAAATAAACCAGAGTTACACCCTGCAAAAGTCCTTTCTTCATTTCCTCGTCACTGCCACGCTTCTGCCGAAGGCGAAGACCCACGAAACCAGAGGAGCTACGGAACAGTTCCTGTTAATGCTGGGTTGGATCAAGAGCTAGCCGGAATGGGACGCGTGATTCCTGAAGCTGCATCCGAAGCCCAGCGTTAAATGGCATCTGAACCCTGGCATTAATTACTGGGATAATCTCAGAAAGTATCCATACGAAGATTAGGAATGCTAGGCATTCTGGCCTTATCCATACCCTTTACAGTGGTTCCCACCCTGTTTGGCAAAGACTCTCCATTTGTCTCTTCATTCTAACACAATGAAAGAAGCTTTTCCTGCATCTCTTGGTGTGTTCTTTGCCAGTTCTGGCTTCAGCTGAGCTCTGAAGATTTCCAATGCTGTTCCTGTATATGCAGTCAAGATTCCTACATTCCATCTTTGCAACCTCTCATGTTGCCATTTCCTGTGCATAGAATCTCAGCTGTCGGTGCCTGCTTAGGCAAGCCGAATACCTGATGTGTTTGCCTGTTCTCAACATAGAGACCCTACTTGTGCTCAGTGGTGGCTGCCCTTCAAGGCATGCCAAGCTTGCTGCACTCCTCTGCCTTCCTGTACTGCCTTCTGTGTGATCACATCTATCATACTCTGGCTCTTATTGATGAGCCAGCTTTCTCACAGGCAGCTGTGTATTTTTGTCTTGGGGCTGCATTATGCAGTACAGACATACACGCGTGTCAAACAGGGTATGTTTTATACTAATTTCAATTTCACATCTTTGC
Organism: Irena cyanogastra; assembly: GCA_013397155.1. NCBI lineage: Eukaryota > Metazoa > Chordata > Aves > Passeriformes > Irenidae > Irena > Irena cyanogastra. Next base: position 17,285 of record VWZV01004676.1, read on the forward strand.
CAACACCCTTAACATCATCAAAATTTTTTGCCTCTGTTGGTGAAGGTATTTCCGTGACTAGGAATATGGAATTGAAAAGAAAGCGTGGGAGTGGGATGTCTCGACACAAAACTTTCACTAACTGACTTAGTCCTTAAAAGTTTTTACAAATACTGCCTGGAATAGAACCCAGCAATCCTTTGCACTGCTTGGTGCAATTGTCTCAAATATCCACAAAGCAGCAAGACTTGTTTGAAAATTCTTATTACCATTTTCTCCATGGAGAAGACTGACAGATTTAATACGAAATTACCATTATTACTTAATCCTTTGTAAAAGCAAAACCTTTAATTATGTGAGCAGGCTACCATGCAGGAATTTTAACATTTCAGTACAATCAAAATACATAGTTTATAGCTTTTGGTTTCATACAAAAGAAAGTAAGATTTGGTGTGTCTTAGCAGCAGCAAAGTCTGTAATGACAGCCAGAATATCTTTAGCTGGGTAAGAATGGTTGATCATTTAGATCATCAAGAGCTATAGATGAATGGATTCTTAGTAGATAATTAAATTAAGAAACACTATATAATTAAGCTTGTGGATCATGGAGAATGTTTCTTGGTATTTTTGCTTTCAGACAATTTGTCTCTTTTTTGTGTATTTAGTTACCTAGCACTTTCTGGTACCTTTTCAAGTGGGAATTACTAGATGAATTCTCACTGATGCTATGATAAATCTGTTAGACTTGGTCGTATTTACACGTATGGGGGATTCACACATTCTGCATTTGTAACGTTGTCTTCTGCCCTTCTTACCTGACTTTGTAACCTGCACATGTTTATGGATAACTTAGTTCTCACCACTGCCAATATCATGGTAGAAAATGGTTGGAGGATCAACAGGTCCCCAACCTCCAGTGCAAACTGTCTTCCATAGATGTGTTAGAAACACAAGAAACACTGTAAGATACAAACTCATCAAATCAGGAAAAACAGGATTTTCTTGCCCTGTCTGGCCTTGCAAGATTACAGAAAATTTCCTAACTTGCATGACACTGAAAATTATTCTGAGGTAGCAGAGAAATTTTGTGGAAAAAGCCAAGGGCAACCTACTTGAATGTGTACTGTCCATGCAAATTTCTCCTATGCAGTAGTTGATCTTAATAGTTTCTTTTGGACATCCTCCACTTTGAGTTCCTTCTTCCCTTCATTTGCTTCAAAATTTTAGTTCAAACTGTTTGAGAAATTCTTAAACATACCTAAATCTACTCTGTAGTGTACTGGCATTTACTATTTATAGGTATCGTTCAGATGCCCTGAACTACAACAATCTTTCTGCAGTTATTAATGGTGCTGATCTTGTGGGTTCCGAACTGTCTTTACAAATGGCATCTGAATCAGAAGCCATTACCTAGAAGAGATGCAGGGAAGAACAAAACATCATGGTGCTGTATCATTTGACCTGTTTGAACAGTGCTCAGATCAGTCATCTCCTTGATTGTGTCACATGAGATGGCCAGTGCCATGAAAGCTTCTGTTTTATTGCTTTTGTCTGCAGCTTGCAGGAGGCTTTATAGCTTCATGAGGAACATGAGAGGTTTTTAGCTGCTGTATTTTATATGTCAAAATTGAGGTGTACCTCTCCTCAGCACTAGTGCCTCGGTAGTGGCAAGCATACAGTCCTGACAGATTGAACTAGCATGATGATGTACATAACGTGTATAAAAATAGTCCCAGTGTTCCCCAGGCAGACTTACAGCTCCAGGATACAAAAGAGAGAAAAGTTGAGGAAGTAGATACTGCTCTTCACCCAAAGAATAGTGACATAGAAACATTAGTAGCTTCAATTGAAGAAATGGCTAGCTCTGTCAGTTTATAGGTTAATACATCTGGTCCCAATCCTCAGAATTTTAAGTAGGATTTTTTTCCTGCATCATGATAACAAAATTGTAACCCAAGTTGTTTTGTGTTGATTTATTTTTCCAGTTTCAAATTTTATGATGACTGTTAAATTTGTTATTGATAAAGCTATTTCAGGGCATAATATTTTAGGGTGGTTTTTCATGCTTAAAACTTAGGAGATTCTTGCCTTTTTTTTTTTTTTCTGACACTCCCACAGTATAAGAGAAGGGAGTACTCATTTGCAAATCTAACTGTTCATCTTGCTCTGTTTACAGAAGCAACATTGTATGTTAAGAAAAAGTGGAAAAAGCCGAACTTCACAAAAGAACTTTATAGAGCAAATAAGAATTAGAAACTTATCAGTTACTCCTAAAGATAAGTAAAATGTTTGTTACAAGAGCAAATTACACGTTCTTTTCCATTAAGCACAGTAATTCTTTCTTAAATTTCCTCAGTAATTTAAAGTAGCATTATCCCTTAGAATGGCTGTGCTGTGGTACGATAAGCTTGAGGATGAAATATAAACTGTAGAGCAGAAAAGCCTTTTCATCCCCCCACTTTCTACTAAATAAAAAAATGGATCATCAGTCATGAGAGTGGAGTGCACTGCCAGGTTATCTCAGCAAAGGTTGTGCTGCTGCTGAAACTGTAAAAAAACACAGTCAGGGTAGCTTGTGGCAGAAGTGATGCATGAACAGATTCTACTGTGGTGTATAGTTGTCAGAAATAAAAGCAGATGGTTGGGTGGCCACCAGGACAAGAGCTTGTAATGATTTTTCTGACAGCTCCACAGATAGATGCTGCCTTATATTTGTGAAGTACAGGAGATAGTGGTTAGCTGGGGGTAGCCTTTCTTCCCTTAAAAAAAAGAATTTGGGCTGTGCATTTTACATTTTTTGTCTTCTTTAAAAGGAGATCCAGTTGGCTTTGGTTTTCCTAATTCCACCCCACTCCCCTGCACACATGCACACACCACTGTCCCCTTTACGAGCATAATGGCAGAACCAGTTGTACATTTCTGTGGTGCTAGAAGGAAGTCTTCAACAAGCTCCTGTTTTCCCAACAGCCACAGCTTGCTTTCCCATATGTCTCTTTTGAAACTTCTAATACAAGCAGGATTCAATGGATCATGGCCCACCTTGTCATGGTCCACATATTCATAGCGGAGAACCTAAGGGTTGAAGAGTAAGAAGTGAAAAGTAAGTCTTGAGAGCACCAATCGTGTCCATACAGTTTTTTGCCCTGATTTGTCAGATTGTGTCTGTCAAGCTAATTTTCACAGTGTCATTATATGTGATGTTCTTTTAGCTCTTGAAAAGTGTTGCTAAAGTTGGGTGTCAACAATCTCTTTTTGTACCTGTTGTTTAGCATTTCTCCAAGTTTATATTGGCATGAAGTGTCTGGATATGAGATTCTTGGACCATAGTCAGGAGGTACAACATGAGAGATTTATGAATCCATCACAACTCCTGCATATTTTAAGGAGGAGATATAAAAACGGTTTATTTTTCTGTACTTACCAGTCACAGAGTAGCTAAAGAATTGGGTCACAGGGAAAATGTTATTCACAGTTCATCCATATTCACAACATAGCTTATTTATTGTCCACTAGTCTACACAACTTCAAAGCGAGTGACATATTCAGCATAAATTGAGTATGAAAAATGAGATATTGCAAAATCCGGTATGGTTTATCTGTCTCCATACTTCCTCATTTCATTTCTAGACAGTTTTCAACCACTAAAATTCTTGATTTTGATTTGCCATTAGCTAATGGTCAAGGAGAGAATACTAGCACTTCTATGTCTACATTTATACATATATTATATATACTATTTATGTATTTTTTATTATTTTAAAATACCCCATTCATCTGTGTTGATATATATTGTGATGCCTGTATTACTCTGTCCCCAGCCTGTGGTACTGCCTGGGATTGTTGTAACCCAAGGGTGGGACCCAGCACTTGGCCTTGTTGAACTGGATCTGCTTGGCCTTGGCCCATCAATCCAGCTTTTCTAGATCCCTCTGCAAAGCCTCCCTGCCATCCAGCAGATCAACACTTCTGCTCCACTTGGTATCATCGTCAAACTCACCAAGGATGAACTCAATCCCCTCATCTGTCATTAAGATATTAGTAGCCCCAGTTCTGAGCCCAGAGGAATACCCACTGGTCCCCAGCCATCACCTGGATTTAACTCCATTCAGCACCATTCTGTGGGCCCATCCAGACAGTTTTTCACACAGTAAAAAATGCACCCATCTGGTTTCTCCCAGAGAGTGTTATGTGAAATGGTGTCAATGGCTTTGTTGAAGTCCAGGTAGACAACATGCACAGCCCTTCTTCCCCCATCCACCAAGCAGGTCAGATGTTTAACACCTGCGTTGCTTCTGCTGCTTTCCTTTTGTAAAGCCAGTGAAAATTTTTCCTCTGATCTCTGGGTTAATGGGTCACTTCTGGCAACTACAGCATGTTTCATAAGAAGCAAGTTTTACTAACTTTCTGCTGAGAATACTTGTACTTAGCAAACATTCTAACTCCAAGATGCGGTGGTGGATGGGATCCTCATTAATCCATCCTTGTAATGATGTGGTATAGGGAAGAATATATATGTCCTGAAATTTGGTTGCAGGTGATTGCAGGATTTGGCTGAAGTTATGCTTATTCAATGAGTACCTCACTGTAAAAACGTTTCAAACACAGTGGCACCCACCCACATAGGAGAAGAAGTCATGTCTTAAGATGTCTGTAGGGGTACAGTTTCAGCTGTAATACAGGGTTTCCTTATTTACTGGTTTTCTGAAGACTGTGAGGATAAATGAGTTTAAAATGCACAAGCAGATAACGGTGCAAAGACTGTGCTCCTCATAGACTCAACAGCCTTCAGGTGGTACTGTAGAAGATGCAAGGGGCTTCTGCCTGTCACTGAATGGTTTGTGGAGGCTGGTCTAGGATTTTGTCTAGGTGGAAGGTGCATTAAGGCACTTCAAGATCAATAAAACATATTAATATGTTCAGAGCTGACCATCTCTGGATATAATTTTTGCTTGCATGTTTCTTTCAGAAACTAATTTGAGTGTAGTATTTTAAAGCAAGAAACAACAGTGTAAAACATTTAGGACCTCTCAGGAATTACTTTTTACTTCCGATTGTGTGTACTGCTAAGCAACTTCCAAGGCAGAATAAGCCAATGGAGTATGTAGTGGGCTTTCTTTCTTTTACAGCCAACTACATGTCTCAAGGCTGTGTAAGAATACAGTCCAACTTACTGTTCCCCTCACTTCCCCAAGATGAAAGTGTTTGGATGAAATGAACATATTAATTTTCTGCAAAATGGATAGTAGCTCTGAACACATTGATAATTTGGCTAGTTAGTCTCATTCATTAATTACATTAAGAGGCTACCTCTATATTTTTATTTGTGGTCGGGATGTTTAAATTTTGACATTTGAAAACCTCATCTGGTTTGCATTTTTGTTAATTCTTCCATTTACATCACCACAGAATAACGTGCTGTAAATTTCATATTGAACATAAATGTTCTCTATTTAATTAGCAGATTAACATAAAGGATCATACATGCTTTGATATCCCATGCAGACTGCAATGTGTTTTTATCCTAAAATTCATGACATACTTTAATACTTGACAGTATGGAAAACAGGGGGACAACAGAGGGAAGAAAAAGTTCTGCTTTCCCCTCTAGCATAAGGTGATTGTCTTCTAAAACATTTCTCATTAGGTTATTACAAATGGAAGGGGAATCCTATGCATTTCAGAGCTTTATTTGCATGTCACTTTAATCTTATTCTGTAAAGTACAAATATTATTTTTGCTGAAATGTAATACCTCTGGGATAGAACGTGGAATAAAGCAGATCAGTGCCTGGCAACACAATGTACATGTTTTTAAGAAAACAGATGAAAGAAGAAGAAGTGAATCTTCCACTGATAGGGCTGCATAGAGCATCTGTTGGAATTAATTGTGTCATAAAATGGAAGCTGATTCATGTGTGTTACACTGAAGGGCCTGTCTCCTTTATGCTCTGGTTTCCTTGCTTTTTTCACATACTCTCTCTTCTCCTGCCAGGTAGTTCTCTTTTGCAGGTAGCAGGTAGTAACCTCCACATGTTTTACAGAAGCTGTAAAGTCTCTGTGCATGTGGTAAGGACTGTGTGACATGTCTTATGTTTGCTATATACTACAAAATGGAGAATGTAGGTGTCAGTGAGGTGCCTGTAGATGTGGAGGCAGGCAGAGTCCATGGGCATGGACCTTTCTGAGTCTCTCAAAGACAGGCATGGTCTTTCTAAATGGGATGAAATAAACTAAACAAACTAATGTAAATAAACTATTGCTGTGTAACTGAACTTGGCATGAATATTTAGCTGTCTTTCTAAAAAGAAAGACTCTTAGGATAGCTCTTCATCTGCATTAAATGCTGAAAGAATCAGGTGGGGTTTTAGCACCAAACAGTATATTCCTATGTCTACATTTCTGTACTCTTAGTCGAGAATTTTGTTCCCTTTATATAGGTATGGTTTTATTCAGTGTGCACTGTCTAAAAGGCAATTGCCCATTTTTCAGAGGAACATGCCTCTGGTGTAGTTTAGGAAGGGTGAAATGGCAGCATTTATAAAATCTTGCTTTCCTTTTTTTGTGAAGACTTCAGTATTTTTTGGACTTATTTTCTCTCATCTCTGAAAGTAGTCTATTTACATGTGCATGTGCGTGTGCACATTAAAATCTACTTTGCTTGTTTTGTTTTCTGCATGGGCTAATGGAGTTTAAAAACATTTTCGTTATGGAGTTTAAAAACACTTTGATTGTTGGTGATGGACTTCCAGACACTGAGGTCAGAGAGTGAAAATAAAAATGGATTAACTGTTACAGGCAATTCCGAAAAGCATCTGTTTTCATATTTTTGTAAAAATTAAGAAATGTAAGCAGTTCCACATTTGCATCTTCCAAATCAGTTTTTAAAATTCAAAGTCTTCATTTTTAGTCAAGTAAGCTTGCACAGACAGGTCTTGAAGACTTCATAAACTGCCATAGTTTATTCTCATAAACTCTTACAATTTTCTCATAAAATGTTAAAGGGAAAAGGCAGAAGACAGCAACTGAATTTGTGCATGAAGAGAAACATTCCTCTTTTCTGTGAAACTTCAGGTATATATATAATTAGATCTGCAATGGCTCAGAGGTTTGATGTAAGCCTGAAAGACTGATTGTTGAAGACTGCAAATATCTTGAGCTGTTCAATGGTGTGAATTTTTACAAGTTTTGAGCTGGCCACAGATCCTTTGAGCAAGGACCTGTTGTTTGGGTTTCTGTCCTCTGTTGTTTGGGTTTCTTAAAATTCTGTTATTTTTTTAAAATCACATTTTCATCAGGATTCCATCAAACAAATTGTGAGGTAGCATTAGCAAAAATGCCCTTTTCATTTTATCTCTCAAGAATCTGCATAGCCATTCTAGTAGTAAGACTCTGCTTTGTAAATTAGTTAAAAACTTACTGAAAAGTTCTGATTTTCCTTTGTGACAGAAGCCTTCTTAGAGCACCGATCTCTTGAATACAAGCTAAAACCACAGACTCATTACTGGAACTTAGGCAGAGTTCGTTGTGTTGTTCCATGTTGCATTGTGATCAGGTGTGACAGTAGTCATGACCAAGTCAGTGAGATCAATGCTACTGTATAATTTATTTTCAGGGGGATTTAATGGTCATCTTTCTCATTTCTTTGGTACCTCTTAGGGAGCAGTACCTATCAGAGAGCAGCAGACTCAGCTCTGCTTTTGCTTAATGCATATATGTTTGTGCACCCCCATGGATGCCAGAGGCGCTTCTGGTGGGTCTCTTGTTTATTGATGCAGGTTTTATTTCCTTACATTTTAAAATTTATCATTGGTAGCTGATACACACCGTGTTGAACGGAGGAAAATTATCATCTTCATATTTAGATGTTAATCCCTAAGGCTGTGGTTACACCTTCATTTTGGTAGGAAAGGTATGCTCTTCCTCCATGCCAGCGATACTGACAGAATCCGTCTGCTGACATTGCTGCAGCTGCAGAAGAAAAGCTGCCTCTGCTCTGTGCAGCATGCTCATAACACAGCCTAACAGTGTCAGGCTAAGTAGTGCCTCCAGTTATTTTCTTCTTATATCTGAGTATGTTTCATCCAGTCCTAGCTCACTCAGTCCCCCTTCTCTTCTTTTTCTCTTGCATACATCTCGGAAGCACAAAAAGGCACGCCACCTTTTCAGTCCATCCAGGGGTCACCCCAGAAATGCCCAGTGGCTGGCAGAGCATTACTGTTACATTGTAGTCCTCTCCAGCCCTGAGAACAGGCCAGTGCTTTGGGATATATTACTCTTACATGGTGAGTTGACACACAGGACATCAGTTTAATTCAGTTTAATTTATTTAGTGCTCATGTAAAAGAATTGCAGCTTAAAGCAGATCTCAGCAATTTCTAAATGTGCTGCTATCAAACTGAAAGTGTTGGATGGGTTTGGCTTGTTATGTATGTAGTTAATAAGCTATCAATACTGCCAGCCAACAACATAAGAAAATGGTTTGGACTGGCACTTTGCTGTGCTGTGTAGACTGCCTTTTAGATGTGATTGCAATAGGAAAACCAGAAATAAAATGTTTGTCAGTACTAGCAACAGCTTACACACAGGTTTTTCCTCACAAACTTCTTTTAGTGTCTTCTCTTAGACAGATAACAATTAATTCAGAGAGAGTTTCCAATAAACTCTTTTTCAAATGTAGCAGGAGCAGCTTCACAATAGCACAGTTTGTACGGCTGCTAAATTGACGAATCATATTTAAGCCATGTTCTCTTATCCTCTAGCAGCTTCTGAATGTTCCCTGCATTCTCACATTTCCAGATGTTAAAGACTAGGCTAACTTTCACTCAGCAGAAGGCATGTAGACTAATATACATTATGTAGAGGTGTAAAATATGCCCTAAATTTAGTTTCTGTAAATTTTTCATGCTGTTATTTTGCCTGCTCTTTTTCTTTTTCTTCCTTTTTTTTTTTGTCAGGGAATGCCATATTTATTTCTGCTAGATTTTAATTCATTCTGTATTGAGAGAAAAATTACGAAGCTTTAATGCTCTATAAAAATGTTAATTTGCCTAATAAATTCATGTCTGCTTTACCAATCAATATTATTGCATCACTGCTTCCGTAATGCTGATCAAGTATTTGGACTCTGTATTGTGGAGATCTTGGCAAGCTGTAGACTGTGGCCTAGCACTCTTTACCTGCTATGACTGTTTTTCACTGCCTGTGAAATACTCCAGTGTTTTTTGTCTAGCACATGTAAGTCTGCTGGATCAGTAGCCAAGACTAAACATTCTTCGTGAAGCATGAGCATGAGCTCAGCCTCCCAGCTGGCAGCTTAAACCACTGCTGCAGGAAACAGTTTTGTGCTGAAATGGAGTAGGTGAGGACAAGCAGTCTGGTGACATAATTTAAGATTCCATGGGATGCTTTAAATTTTCTGTCACCTGCCCAGATTGCATCTGCTTCGTGGTAAGGTAGGCATGTGCCAAGTGAAGAAGTGGAATGATAGAGATCATTGCTCTTGCAGAATTTAGAAGCTACATGGATGAAGCAAATGTGTTACTGTGTGTAGTTTAGCTAAGATGGATCATGATCCATAAACATGCTCCACATTAGGGTGCTAACTGGATGGATATCTGATCTGTGTTTTTTTCCTCTCTTTTTCCACTCCATATATTGTCACATGTGCCACTCATCTGCCCTAAAGTACAGCAACAAAATTTAAATCTGCAATTCTGTCTACCTAGAGGAAGCAGTTTCCTTTGAAAGACTCATAAAAATTGCTTTGGAGACATGAGAGAGGTATGGAAATTTGAATGAATATGTCATTTTATGGTGTACACTCTTTCAAATACAAACCCTATATTTATACATGATAATAGAGCATGGTAGGTCAGGAGCTGGCAACTGGTAGCTTTCCAGATGAGAAAGCCAGTGCTGTGAACCTTTCTAAGAAAGAAACCCGAGAAATTTTTAGTGGCTTTGCATTAGTTTTGCCACTCTCTTAGAATTTCTTTATCACCACCCTGCTGAATGAGCTGCTTACATTAAAGAAACAGGCAGCTACCAAAGTTTTTAAGCACTCTGAGAAATACAGCACAGATGTCTTCTCTCTCTGTGGAAGTGCAGTGTAGGGCAGGGCTCCCACTACTGATGTGTGTGGAACTTGTAAGAAATGTGGGTCTGAATCCGGATCCCTTTCCACGAAAATAAAAAACTTGTGGGCATTTTCTTGCCCACAGGTTCACTACAGAGACTGACCAAATCATGGTACTGTTGTCATTGGGAGTAGAGATATCATATAGGAATAGAGTCTCTGCTCCTTTCCTGTACTCCAAAATAGCAGAGATTTGCATGTCTTCCAGCTAATACAGCCACCTTTTTAGTACCAGTTTCTTCCTTTTCTCGTACTGGTGTCCTTCTGGGGACAGAGAGTGTTGAAAAAAGCACACAGTGTTCTGACTGTCTTCAGCTCTCTGTCAGCTTTTGAGCTTCTGCCAGCTTCTCTTTGTCAGCTCCTAAGGCCACTCTAAACTTCAGAGGTGCTGGGGTTATGACCAGCTTTCTGGCTGAACTTTGCAGAGAGCCAGCCTCCTGAAGTGTGTGTTTGGTAAACAGGGAAGACTTCAGTAATAAGTTTAAATGGATGAAACTAATTCTGTTATCATGGATGCATTGCAGTGTCTCTGCTACCAGCCCACTTCTGTCACTGGAATGCATAACATTGATTTCAATTTTTGTCGGCCGTAGGGTCGTACCTTCCTCATCTGTCATGGTGTGAGTGCCTCTAGACAGGGATGCCCCTTACAGAGATACAGCACGGGGCAGTACTACACGAGTGCTTCCTCAGCAGTTCCTTCCCTGCCTTCAGCCTGTTTTATTTCAGTTTCCAGAGGACAGCCTCCAGTGTGATGCAGCAGCATTGCAGCAGAGTCTCTGCAGTAACTCCTGTCAGTGCAGAAGCTTGCGGCATACTTTCATATTGTGCACTAGCGCTGAATGTGAATGACTTTCCCTCTACTGCTGGAGTTGCAGAAATTCTGCAGTAAGGTCCTTGGTAGTAGTTAGAAAGCAAAAGGATAGATCAGTTTGAAGAAAGGATTGTTCCAGCCACCCTCTTCCCTCCTTTTTGAATACTCTGGCTGAAGATGAAAAATCAAAGACGGGATTGAATCTAAATGAAAAGAGTAAGAACATGGGACAGGTTCACAGTACATATTTCTTACCATGTAACAGTGCTGGAGGTTGGGATCCTGACCTTTATGTATCCTCCTTGAGGCGAAATAGTTCAGCTGAGATATTTTGCTTTTGCTTCACACTGGAATTACTGGACAGCCTGTCCCACGAAGAGTTTCATTCATGGTTTGACAATGGCCTGTCTTCCACACTGACAGTTCTTGTGCCTTACGTATGTCACATCTATAGCCAATTTCCTTGGCTTTCTGACCTGCCTTCAGACTGGTAGTGGAACTCATAAACAGGGCTATGGGCCCTACTACTAGCAGCTGTGAGGACTAGCAAGGCCAAGCTATTGTATATATATATAAAGGGTATTTAGACGATGCTTTGTGAGAGAAGAAGGCAAGCCTTTTAGAATCCAGTCATAGCCTTCCCTGCTTGAGTTTCCAAAATTCAGTTTACTTCCTGGTCTTTGAATAGCACACTTTATTGTTCACACTCTGAATCCAACAGCAGAGTCAAGGGAAATTTTAAGGGTGAATAAAGCTAGGCAGCCTGTGGCTAGCTTGGTGTTGTGGTAGAACAAGACAGCAAACAAAGATTTTGAGCAGGAAGAAAGTGATTTTAGTGCCATCAGAGGATAGAGTATATTATTCCCTGATTAAATATATCTAGAGTGACAGAAGGGAAAAAAAAAAGATAATCTCAGGCTTGTCTGGCAGATGCTTACCTAAAATACTTCGTGAATATTTTTGCTAGATATGCTGCTGATGGCAAGCAGTAGCATGTGCAAATTAATGCTAACCGTGTTCCCATGTGCTTTGCAAGTGCATTTCTTCATTTTGCCATGGAGAAAACAAAGCCTTAATGGCATGATCAGAGTCTCAGTGAAAACAAGAAATAAAAAATTAAGTTCTCCGGAGATTCTTAGATCTCTAGGTTTTTTTTTTTACTTTTGTCTTTCACACTGCCTTCATGACCCATTACAGCGTCTGTGATAGAAGGGGTGTCATGCTTCTCAGTTCTGTATGGGAACGATCTTCTGGTGCTGAGCTCCAGCTGGCATGGTGGCCTGCCATTGTGGATGTACAATTGAAGAAGAGAAATTTATTAATGAAATGTAAATGGACATTACTGTAACTTAAATGTATGTAAAATTTGGGTCCTATTTTCATTTTACTACTAAAGTGGCTTTTTTATATTCTCACATTGTGTTCTATTGACAGTCTCTATTTTGCACAAGTTATTTACATATTTAAAAGAAAAATAGAATAAAATTCTAGTAATTTTAAATGCAACTTCGAGTGTGATAAGCTTTCCTTGTAAAATTTCCATGTTGTGTTTAATGGAAATGTTGGGTTTCCTCAATTTCCCTAACAAATACCTAACAAAAACAGTGTGAATGTAAGGCTTATCACACACTTCTGGCTTCTTGTGAGATTTATCACATTTGTTGAGTTTCCAGAAGCTTTCCAAAACTAATGATACTGGGTCATTTGGCTTGTAGATGAGGACTACCCATATCTAGATCGTTATTCTGGAAGTGAGATTGCTCTACATCAGCTGAAATAATTTTCAGTATATGATAAGGTGCTATTAATCAGCACTGATGTTTTGTACATCCTCTTAATGTTTCTGAGGTAAGGTATCTCCGTATTTATCTAGAAAAGTCTTTTTTTTATTCTATATTTTGATGCCAATTGAAAAAGAAGAATTATAAAATGCGGCTAATTTACATATGCTTTTGTGGTGGGTTTTTCCTCACAGTTCCTATTCTAAGTGTTCGAATAAGCGGGAGAGCTCCTCTCTTGTTGGCTGTTATTGCTGAGAATGTGATTTGCCACGAGATCTTTCATAATCTACAGAGAACCACGGTCATTATCATAAATCTAAATTGCAGATGTCACATGTTTTCTGTGGTAACAAATTCTGATACCATAAATACCAGACAGTGCAGGATCAGCCAGACACTAAAATTAGCCTGCAAGTGGCAGGTTTTTTCTTACTCTAGTGTGTGGAGAGGTAGAAAAAAAAACAAACCCAAAACGAAACCAAAACAAAACAAAAAAAACCCTCAAAAGAACAAAGGTCTTGCTTAGAGACCAACCTGTGCTTTTTAAAAAAATAAATATGTTGCTTTTCAGATGTTTTCTCCTGAAAAGCCTGCAGTGTTGGAAAATCTTCACCATATATAAACAGGCTTCTTCCCATTGAAATGTATACTTCTCACTACTTTCCTCTGCAAGTCAGCTATATCTTCCTTGTGTTTGAAAAGCATCACAGCATTTTAGAGCCTATTTGAAAATTTTTAACAAACCTGAAGATAATTCTGTCGCTGTGCTTCCTTATTGTGACAGAAAAAACTTGAAATGACAAAAACAGCATGGAAGAACTGTAGAAACATGTGGAAGAAATACTGAGCAATCAGGAATGAGAAATCAATAGGGTGACTTGAATTTAATGAGCATGAAGTACAGGGAGCGTTTTATTTCTCCATTGTGAATTTGTAAGCTTCATTCATTACTCTTTCCTGTAGCTTTCATATTAATAAAAATTTTCTTTCTACCAACCTCTCCACTGTGTGACAATTTGATAGGACTGTGCTGTCAACAGCCTTCCTTTGAGGAATAGAAAATTGTGCCAAGGATACGTATTTGGAGTTAGGAATGCATGCAATAAGGAGACTGTTACTTTGCAGTCTTACTGTGGTTTGACCACTTTGCAAACAGGGCATTCAATTTACATCATAGGGAAAGGCAATGAATTGTTTTGGTTATCTATTTAAAGTTGTTTTTCTCCTTCTCTGTAGAAACAAAGCAGCTAGCTATACTTGCTGCCAAACTGGTATGTCATTAAATTAATCAAGCTGCAAACTCAGGTGACTATGAGTGCAGTTTAATGCAGGTCTTACTGCATTTTCAATTTTCATTTTTGGTAGCATCATATCATACTCTTCAGGATTTTCTGGTACCAGTTGTTTGGTACCTGTGAATTGTTCAGAACTTTGGTACAATGCAGTGTCCTGGAATAGCTGTCTAATGCGTGTTTGATTTATATTATTATTTTGTGAATAGTGAGAGATGACAGCATCAAAGACACATCTTTAGAGGACTACTGTATGAGATATTAAGTGATCATCACTGTGTTCTATAAAAGGTTACTAGAATTTTCAAGATATTCATAATGATTCCCTTGACATGCTGCATCATAACACAGCAATACACACACAAAAAAGGGTTATTTGCACAAATAAATGAAAAATGGAACAAATGGCTTCATAACTATGACTTAACAAGTTTTGTTTTTTCACATGAAATCCATCTACCAAACCTCATTCTTGTTACTGTGGCTTATGTTCCACCTCCTGTTAACATTTAGCAAAACCTGTGTTCTTAATATTAACGGCCAGGGGAAAGAAAAAAGTTTATTTTTTCCCCTAAGTGTAAGAGTCATGCCAATTTTTTTGTTCCTGCTGTAACACCAGCAGATGTTTAATTCATATTCTGCCTCAGTGGAAATAGGATCATTATAAAACTGGAATTTACTCCAAGGGACTATATAGCACTGGTTTTCAGTCAAAGAAAGCATGAAGATACCAACAGTAAAACATGACATTATTAGGGGTAGAAGTCTGTGTATTCTTGATTCATAAAAACGTGTTCAGGATATCCCATCATTCCTTTAAAAAGATTCATTTTAAATCTGTTGTAAAGCAAGAACCGAAATGTTGATACCTTGAAATGATGTGGCCAGGGAGACTTTGGGTTTCTGGGTAGCTGTAGCTGTTAGCTGATGATGTTCCTGAGAACTTCTTAAATCTTTGGCACGAGAGCAGATCTTGAGCTGATGGAACCTGACACGGCTTCATGACCTCTGATAATCAAATCTGACAATCTTAGATACTGATGGAGTGGTAGCCTTAGTGAAATGCTTTAACAGTTGATTTGGAGGATGAATATAAACAGGCTGAAAAATATCTCTAAATTTGGTCAATACTACTACAGTGGCATAGATGTAGGCTCTATTGCAAACGGCTTTCTCAGGCCCAAAGTCCCACCTGACCACTTTTGATTTGGCCTTGAAAAGGGGATGTGATACCCTCTTTCGAGCAGATTATCCCCTTCTGCCCCAAGGGGCAAGAACTGTTTAATTTTTTTTATCCTTCAGTCTGAATTCTTAATTTGAGTTCTCATCTCTGACTGCTTGAGTGACTGTGGGCTTCAAGAGTAAAAAAAATCAAAACCAAACAGTACTTAAATTTTTAAGTGGGATTTTGGTTCAGCTGATTTTTTTTTTTTCTGAGGTCTGTCAGTACTTCTCCAAACCAGAGGTTTGTCTGGATAATGGAGTTGAGCACAGTTCCTTGAGGGCCTGTGATGTAACTATCTTGAGATAAGAGACTCCCAGCCCCAGAAGGGCTGGAGACTTAACAGCTCATCTCTCTCTCTCTCTCCTTTGACTCACCCCGGTTTGTGACATTACTTGTCACAAAGCTTTACAAATTAATTTTCTGCTTAGCACATAGTATTTTTAGCCACCTTAAATGAATGGCTCTGAATGGTAACTGTGAGCCTAATAAGGTGAGCAAAAACTGAAAGCAAGTTTAGAGCAGGAGTGACCTGCCTTTTTGACCATGCAGTGGCCACTCCAGGAAACTGTTGGGCTGTGCTTTTAACAGTGTCGTACATTTCTCAGCTAGAGTAGTGATGAATGTGAGAGAAAGGAGCAATTGTTATGGTTTATGGATGGGAATTAGGACATTTAGGGATCTGTGGGGAGGAAAAGACATGTCTTTGCAAATCCTCATTAACCGTGAAAATATTTCAAAATGATGAAATGAAGAGCTACAGCCAAAAAAGGCCGGGAGATTACTTACTTTTGAGTACTTTGTAGCCTTGGAGTTGAACTACAGATATTAAAAATCTATTTTAAATATTTAAGTGCTAGCACATTAACATACTATTACTTTCAGGGATGTGAAATCTTTATGGTGGGAAGCTTCTGTGCAGATTTAGCCATATTATCTGTAGTAGGATATCCATTTGCACATGAACTAAAAATTAATAACTTTTAGAACACTGAAACTATCCATTGTCCACTACCCCTAACAGTAGTGTGTTTGATTCTTTTGTGGCACTTCGCTTATTTCTGTAGAGCACAAGTTTAGTAATACAGACTACACAAATTCATTTGTATTCAGATTATTTATAAGAGGTTGTCTGTATGGTTTTGCACATCTCTTTTGTACAGGAAAGATGGGATAAATACAGTTCCTTGTTTTTGTCATAGTATTATTATTCCATTAATGCACCATTTTGGCTACTAATTTGTGAGATGCTGACAGAAAACAAACAAAGCTGAAAGCTATTTCCTATTGCACAGCCTGCATTTGTAAGTGCTTGGCCGTGATGCACTTGCAGCTTTGTTGTAGTGAGCTGAAGTGAATTTAAATCATACAGATGTCGGGATTTTACTAATTGCATGTCAGTGACTGTGGATTTTACTCCTCTTTATTCTAAAAAAGTACTATAGAATACTTACCACAGTAGTTAAAACCAAAAGGGGAAAAGGGAAATTTTTATTTTCCTTCTTCTTGTTTATTGCTGGAATCGCTTCACTGAAATCAGTAGTTAATAAGTTATATGGTGATTAATTTCTTATGACAAATACCATCCCAGTGAAAGATTAATGCATTCACTGGATCATATGCACCTGATTTAGTTGAGGTATTATACCACTAAAAGACTTTGTGAGTGACAATGCAATTGTTAAAATCCATTTTGAATGGTGCTGTATAGCAGCTACTGTTCAAGTCCGTTATTGTCAATATTACTGACTGTAAAGGAAAACATAGCTCAGTGTATTACATTGTATCACAGAGATGAAACAGTAGCATAATTCAGTTTTGCAATTAGTTTTCAAACTGAATATTTTATAAAAAATCCAGAGTATTTGATAAAGTCATACTTTCAGAGTTCTCTTTATTTCTTTCTATCTACATAAGTGAGTTGGGTATTTTATATATAACTTACATAACACTCAAGCTCTTTTATGGTGTGAATGTAGGGGGTTTTTTTTAATCAATCTCTCTGTCTGTCTGTCTGTCTACCAAGTTTATATATAAACTCTTAATTTTTACTGGTAATCTAGTTTGAGTTGAGTCAATATCTGAAAGTTCTCATGCCTCTTGCCTTCTGGATGGCTAGAGCCACACCTTGGGAGCTTCTTATTGCTTTGTTCTTAGGTATGATTTCTGTCCTTGGTCAAAGACTAGGTCTCTGATGTTTAAGCACTAATATGTTGCTTCTGAGTGTTTACCTTTAGAGTGTGTCTGAATTAAGTTTTTTAAAAGGAATAAAAAGTTTGACTCTTGTACTGACTTAACAGAAAAAAGGCCTAGCATTTCTACAAGGAAATGTTATAGTTAGATTTTTCAGTTGTTGTTGAACCTGTTTGTTGTTCCTTTTTTTAATTGCAGAAAGTGAGTGAAAAAGTAGGAGGTGCGGAAGGAACAAAACTAGATGATGATTTCAAAGAAATGGAAAGGGTAAGTCTATATACAGCATATATTCATTATTACCATGCATTTTTTCTTTCTAGGACAGGAATTTCAAAGGTTTTGTCCTGGAATCACTCAGAGAATTTTGAAACACTTAACTTTTTTTCAGCAGGACTGTGTTTTCAGTTTTCTATTTCTTTTTGTTTTCTAACCAAGGGATATGTAACGTATGGACACTATAACGCAAATATTTCATTCAGAGATTGAGGCTGAAGTCAGCTGTGTTTGAGCTGCTGTAGAGGATCTCTGAAAACTGAGTCAGTCTACAAGACAGCCACTTCAGTGAGGAAGAGTGCTGGTAGCTCTCGGCTGCTTGAGTATAAAGGCACTAGGCATGACAGTGGCACTGGGGTATTCATTCACAGGTTCAGAGGTCCTGTTAGGCAGCCTCCACTGGCAATGTACTTCAGGTAGATGGGGCTAACCCTCCAGCAGGCTGTTTGGTGAGGCTGGCAGTGATAGCACGGAGTGGAGGGGAAAAAAAAAAGAAAAAAGCCACAGCTGTGTGTGGCAGTTTTAGTATTTCAACTGAAAGGATCAGTAGGGGCAGCATTTTATCAGGCTTCAGCTTTGGAAGGTACTGTCAAATCTCATAATAAAAGCTTGTGCTAGGAGATTTGTAAGGTATGTATCTGATATATAACTCTGATTAAGCGAAAAAGTTATTTGTCTGTACATTTGTATAATGAGGTGGGTAATAAATTGTGGATGGAAAATAAAGGGCATATACTTCATACTTCTTACAAAGAAAGCACAGAGCTGATTTCTCCCTCTCAGCTTCTGTTTGAATGGGCAACCAGTATAGGCATTCCTACTGGAAGATGTTAATAAGGATAGAGGAAACTGGCATAAAGTTTAGAGTGGAAAACAGGACATTGCAACAGCCCGGTGTGGGTCCCACATCATGCTCGTGGGCAGGATGGGTTGGCAGCCCAGGAGACAGGAGCACTGAAAGCTGCTGAAGGAATGGAGTAAACCTATCCGTTGCCTCCACACTCCCCACCTGGCCCTGTGTCTAGTGCCAGCTTTTCTGCAGGCAGTGGACATGATCCTTCTGCACGTCCCTGACCTTCTGTTCCCTCGCCCCCACTATTCTCTGCAGCCTCCTAGCCATTTCTGTGTTCCCTGCCAGGCAATTCAGCTACTTACTCACCTAAGTCTGGCAGACCTCTTGTGCTTCTCTGTTTATAGGATAGAGCAAGACCTGGCAGATGGCAATGGCAACAGGAAACAGGAAGGACATCATGACAGCATGATGCAACCAACCTATCTCAGGTGTTCTTTTTTAAAATAAGAACTTGCCATTATGATAAAGGAGTTCACTCTGTGGGACACAAACTACCCTGCAGAGAAATGCAATGTGTCCTCATAAATACAGAGTACAGGACATCCCCCAATCTACCAAAGCAGCACTTTTTCTCTTGAGACCTGATTCTGAGAGTAAGAATAGTCGCATACTTTGCTGCATTCAGTCTAGGATGTGGATAGGGACTGCTTCCTAAGAAAGGGAGACTTCTTACTACAAAATAAAGCAGAAGAAAGTAATGCTATTTCAGTTCTAAGATTTTTAAAATTCTAAATATGGGAATCAGCCAGGGAGAAATAAATGGTGAGTGCATTCAATGCTGATAGGTTTCTTGAAACTGGGTGTTGAGTGATATAAGGGTAAATTCCTTACCCCAATTTTACCAGACGTTACTCTGGAAGAGGTAAACAGCCCATTTTATTGTTAGCGGTTGGTTTTGAGTGACTTCTGTTTTCCTCTGATTTTGCCAGTTATTAGGGGATTCAAGATAGACAGTTCTCCAAAAAGTTATCAGTAACTGTTCCATCAAAAAGTTTTCTCTATTGTGGATGGTTCCCAGGGTGATATAAAGAATTAGCTCTGTACAATGATCAAATGTATCAAACGTATCAATGACCCTGTACAATGTATCAAAATCCTAGCCCATTCCGAGGTACTCTGTACTAATGGCCTTTCTTGAGAATGGACCTGCTATAAACTGAAATGGTGGACTCTACTACTTTAGTAGTTTTCCAGATATTACCACCATTCTGGTACCAGGGCTGTTCTGAAGTATATAAAAATAAAATTTTAAGAGTTAAAAGAATTTATAAGAACAAAACGAGAGAAAAACTTCTTCCTTTTGTCTAACTTTAATTTTTCTTTTTGTTTAACCCTGTCTTCTAGAAAGTGGATGTTACCAGCAGGGCAGTTATGGAAATAATGGCAAAGACAATAGAGTATCTTCAGCCAAATCCAGGTAACCTAATTTCACAATTTTACAGTTTTTCAGCACTTCTTGAAAGCATTTTTTCTTACCAGTATAAAGTCTGACAGATCTCATCCACACTGCGGCAATTAAGGTTGACACAAAATTGGTGAGGTTACCATAAAGTAAACAACAGAGATGAGTACAGGTCCTTATGTTAGGCTGTCACGGTGAATGGAGACTGGCTTTGGAAGGCTTGTTTCCCTTTTGAGTCTTCTTTCTTTAGCTAAGTGGGCAGCACATGCCCACAAACGGGGTGCACGCCCTTGTGGGAGCCAGCATGTCAGCGCTGTGAGCGTGGGGGTCTGCCCTGCAGCTGGCGGTGGCTGCGGCCGCCCCGGGCAGCAGGGCAGGGCTGCGGCCAGCGCCCGGCCCCGGGCATGGGGCGGCAATCAGCCTGCGCCTGGGCATCGGGAGAGGCACGGTAGGAGCGTCTGCATGAGGCAGCCCTCTCCTTTACCTTCCCAGTTATTTGCCACGTGAAGGAAAAGGACCAGGCAGTCCTTGCAGACTATGAAAAGCAAAGTTCCTAAGCAATTTCCTTCATGGCACAAAAAGAGGTACCACTTTTCCTCTGATCCTCTGGCAATTTCCCAGCCTTGTTACAGAAAAGGAATGGTGCAAAAGAGCTGTTGATGTCATACTGGAGAAAAGGACAGAAAATCAAGTGTTATCAGACATGTCTAAATTGAACCTTCAAAATAGAAACAAGTGAGTCTTTTCCACAGGGAAGTGAAAGAACAGGTTTGATTGGGCTGGTGGAGAATCATGTTCCTTTTTTGCCAAAGGTTTCTCGCAGGGAGGGGTGATGGGGATCTGGTGATCTGCAGTTAAAAAGTAAACCATTACATTGGATATTACGGAGATTTCTGTAGTGATCTAGGAACTTAACTGTTTTGGTACTAGTGTAAGTCAATGTCAGCATCACTGGTAAGGCCAATGGAGTTAGCTTGTCGTAAATCACAAAATCACAGAATATGCAGAGTTGGAAGGGACCCTCAAGGACTATTGAGTCCTGGCCCTGCACAGCACCATCCCCAGGAGTCATACCATATGCCTGAGAGTGTTGTACAAACACTTCTCAAACTCTGTCAGGCTGGTTCTGGGACCACTTCCCTGAAGGTAAAATTAGGCCTTCTGTCTACCATAAGTATCTTAGAGTTTCATGGAACTACAGACCGAATTCACAGATTTATACTGAGGAATTTTATTCCTAATAGCTAGTAATAAATTTTAACTGCTTTGAAATGTTTCAACTCCAGTGTGGTATGCTGAAGGACTATTGCTGGTGCAGATTAATTGGTGATATTTTTATGTCAGACCACAGAACAGAAGATAATATTTTGATAATGCCGAAAGTGGATTGGAAAAAAAAAAAGAAAAGGGGGGGAATAGTATTTACAAGTTCAAGAACTGAAGAACTGCTAGAGAGAAAATAATGATGACCAGAACAACTTCTATGTCAGCAGATGAAATTCTGTTTATGAGTCTACAGCTGTTGAGTCCACAGCTTCGTTGCTCGTCGTAATGTACCCTTCAGGAAAAGCAACAGGTCTGGCAAACATGATGGGGATAGTGATAAAATTGTTAACTGCTGTCAAACTGCTGTTAAGCAGCACTGTGTAGACTGAGTAATAAGCTTTGGCTGTTTAGTGCTTCTCTCACTGCCTTCTTGACACATCTGAGTGGTTATGATTGCTGTGAATCGTGAAACAGTTTCACAGCAAAAGCAGAGAGCAAAATTTCTGCGGGTAGCTAAGGGTGTGATTTCAGGCACTTCAGGCGGATGTAAATTTGCAGTGCTGCATGAAGGAACCATAAAGTTCCATAAGTTTCCATAGCCTAGCTACATATCCCTTCATCTGCTTGTGGCACATGCAAGCAGAATCAAAAAACTAACATCGTAATAGTCAGGAGGAAGATTCATTTTCATGCCTAAATAATGAGATCATGTTGTTCATTCCACAGGTAAGAGGAAAGGAGGACTAAACCTTTTCAGCACCAATCTTAGATTTTTGTATCTCAGTTGCAAAAGGGCTCCCTATAGTGAGAAGAATTGTAGTGTATTTTTTCAATAAAATAAAAAATTTTCTCTTTTAAAATTTTCCCTACAG
Source organism: Irena cyanogastra (assembly GCA_013397155.1). Lineage (NCBI taxonomy): Eukaryota > Metazoa > Chordata > Aves > Passeriformes > Irenidae > Irena > Irena cyanogastra. The sequence goes on from VWZV01004676.1 coordinate 39,366, forward strand.
CTGTATTACCTTTTACATGGGTCGCGAAAAATGCCAGTTTCTAGTATTTCCATTTGCTTTCTCACTTTCATAAAAGTTAGGAATATTACATTGGGGAAAGGGAGGGAATTTAATTCAAAACAAAACAAGCCACAAAAAGGAAACAAACCCTTTTACAGCAGTATTTTACAGAAGATTAAAAGTTTACCTGGATTTAGTAGGAAGAAGAGGAGTTGTGAAGTAGCATGCATTCCTTGATAAATAACATGTGCCTGGAAAATACTTGGATAACGTAGTACTGCGAGACTACAGATAACCTGAGTCCATGATGTTTTGAAACATCAATAAAAGAAGTATGCATCATTGTCTAACTTTTGCTTTCTACTCTTTCCTTGCTGTCCAAAACATATGTACTTCATTTTTTCATATTCCCTTTTATATTTCTTTCTTTAATTTCTGAAAATACTCCCATTTGCTCCTGATTTAATTCAGCTTGCTGCCTCCATTCCCCTGACTAATTTTATTTGTGTATTGTTTTCTTTTGTCCTTCTGTATTTTTTTACTGCCACCATCATTTCAATAACATTTAAGTTCTTTAAAATACAGTTTCTTGTACTGAACTGTCAGCAAGTGTGCTGACTGTAGTTTTCTAGTGGGTAGAAACAGAAAGCATCAAGAAATTAAGATGTTGAAAAACATAATCTGATGGCACTCAAGGGTAGTGGGAAAACAAAAAAAACCATAATTACTAAACGTTAAAAATATGTTGCCCTTTCATAACTGCTTCTCAGGCAAAATAAGTACTGTGAGACTTGCCTGATTTTCCCGTGTCTGTTTCCATGTCTGTGTCTGTGCAAACAGATGCATAAGCTGAAAAGTGAAACATACTCAACAAGATCTCCCTCTTGGTATGCACTTTTAACAGTAAATATATGAACAACATTTGCTGACACCCGTCTGCTAATAATTTCATTTTGCTGAAGTAACTTGTACAAGAGTGAGTTTTGACCAATGAAATCAGCACACAACAGTGTAAACTGCTAATATTTTGTAGACAGGAAAATTAATTTCAAGAGAACCTTATAAAATCAAGCACTTGCAAGGGGGAAGGTAGAGGTATTCGTAGCTGCCCTCCAGTAGCACACCCAGTAATGTAGATAAGAAACATGCTCTGAGTCTGCATTGCTGGCATTAGGATATTTGCTGTCTTTGTTTCCATCGATTACAATATTTGTGTCCTTTCTTTTAATATTTGTTCTTCAGGTGTGTGTCTGAAATAAAATGCAAGCCAAAGTACAGTTGAAAACCTTATTGAAGTAGGAGTTTCCCTAAATCCCCATAAAAAGCAAAGGTTGCTGCACATCATGTTTGGGGATGTAGGCTTTCCTTGATGTTCTACAACAGAAAAATTCTCAAACATTTAAAAAATGGGGAGTACCATAGCTTAATCTTGAGTGTACCTAGTCTGGACTTTTCCTTGAGAGGAAGGCTGGCTCAATCTGATACCCATTTGCTACCTAAGGATTTTAACATTAAGACAAATTTGAAGATATCTTAAAGATGTTCTTCTCTGTCACATGTCAAACATGCTATCTTGGGAGTGTTCCTGGCCTTACTTTTGTCCAAGTCATTTCAAGGGAAGCTTTGTCTTAAAAGTTCAGGACAGAGACTCCTCTCTAGTCTGCTAGCAAAATAAAAAGAGTATTGACCAACAATATTTCATTCCTTTGCTCTAAAAAGAATTGATGAAAAACAGGGCTTAGTGCTAAACTTAGTGTCTTTAAAATACGTTTAAGTTCCTCAGATAAATTTAATCACAAGAATGGATTTATGCCTGTGTAGGCAAACAATTGCATGCTTGTAATCTCTGTCACTTGCCTTCTTCAGCTTCCAGAGCTAAACTCAGCATGATCAACACTATGTCAAAAATTCGAGGCCAGGAGAAGGGACCAGGCTATCCTCAGGCAGAAGCCTTGCTGGCAGATGCGATGCTGAAATTTGGCCGAGAACTTGGTGAAGAATGCAACTTTGGTAACTTGTTTACTTCCCTTTCCATTATAATTCAACAAAGATGATAGGAAAATTTCATACAGCTTTTGTTATTAAAGGGCTGCCCTCTTATAGAGGAAGAACATCTGCGAGAAGCATTAGAGTTCTGCTTCTCTGCAAGAGGTGTTAGAGTTCTGCTTCATCTGACTTTTTCTTTAAGGTTCGTCTAGGCCTGTTTTGAGAATCTTTTGAAGATTTCAACTTGAGAAATTTTTTTGTATAAGTGGAAGTCAAATTGTTTCCATTTTGATCCACAGGCTTTAGCTTTCTGGCATAAATTATGATACTGTGGCTGTGTTGGACTGAAGTATGTACATGTGGAGAAATTGTATTATTGTCTATGCATATATAGAACAAAGTGCTTTTGTCCTCAGAATCCTTAAACCAACTGTTACTGTCATCATTGCAGGCAAGGAATAAAAACTAACGGATTTTTAATAGGCTTTGGCCTTTTTTTTCTGACCACATTCCACATTTTTAGGCACTAATGAACACTCCTGTCTTATCTGTTAACTGCTCCTCCCTCCAAGCCCAGATGTTTTTACTGCTGTCTGAATTACAGATGTTAAACTGACTCTTAAAACTATGTTCAGCAGTAGAGTTCTGTTTATAAAAAGATTACATTCACAACAGCATACTTTGTCTTGTTTGTGTGGACTTCTCTGTGGCCATTTTTACATTACGACACACAGGACCCTCAAATAGGACAGTGAAAATCCTATTCTTTATTTGAATCATCACAAAATTGTTTTCCTGACATAAAGACATTTAGAATGGAAAAAATACACTTTCTTACTTGTTTTATGTAATTCGCTAGTAAGCTTGACAGATGTAGTTTGATTTGTGCTAAATGCTACTGATTTTTTTTAATTGGTTGCCTCTCATTTATTAAGTTTCAAACAAATTTTTTAAAGGAAAATTAAGAACTAATATAATCTAGTTTCTGCGACAAGCTTTATATTCTGTGAAAACTGCACTACCATGCAGCAGAATAGATACGGCAATTATTTTCACATTCTTATCTAATAGCAGCTATTACAGCTATTTGTCACTCTTTGTCCAAATCTGGAAGGCTCTCTCATTTTGCAGTGCACTGCTGGCATCTGCTGCTTAGGAGACAAAGCTTCTGATTTCTCACATATTTTGTTTTTCTGACCCTTCGTATTCTTTGAAAGTGGTTTTTTTTTTTATCCCTAACCTATACCTCAAACCAGACGGTATGTTTGAGCTTCTTGTTTTTCTTTTTAAGCAGCAGAAGTAAAACAGAGTGGTAATTTTTGTAGCCCTCAAGTTAATCTTGCAGGAAGTTTCAAAAGGCAGTTAGGGTTATTGAAGTTTATGAGCTTCATACACCCACACTTGAGTAGTCTGTGTAGTAGACCTCTCAAGTGTAGTAGTACTATGAAGTCTATAGTCTCATCAAAAAGCCATTCATTAAAAAAAATCTGTGAAATTGTTAAGAATGTTTACATTTGCTGCTGTCACCAGTCTCACTGATAGAAATGGGGAGACCTAGACTCAAATTAAAACTATTTTTTAATGCAGTGTGGTGATGATATCACCAAATAAATAAGTTAGCATATTTATTTATTTATTTATGTTCTAGTGTATTTATTTCAACAGAGTGAGGAATGAATGAACAACAAGGGATGTGGAGGAGCGTGTCTTGACACAGCACAGAGCCACAAATTCAGCTGTATTACAAGGCATGAGCTCTGATGGCTGCAGGAGTGTAAAATCTATGTTGCCCTTTCACATATACATCCTCAGTTTCTTTCCTAAACTTGACGCCTAAAATGAAATACTGACTGAAGTTGCCATGAAGTTTCCATTACTTGGTTTCATTCTACAGTGATTCAAAACTGAGTTATTTTGACTGCATCTTTTCTTTCAGGACCAGCACTTGTTGATGTGGGAGAAGCTATGAAGGAGCTTTCTGAAGTCAAGGACTCTTTAGACATGGAAGTGAAGCAAAACTTCATTGACCCACTTCAGAATCTGCATGACAAAGATCTGAGAGAAATACAGGTATTTCCCTTAAAGCAGCATTTTGATAATGCCAAATGTGTAGACTTTCTATATGTTTAGAATTTTTATTAGTTGTGTAGTTTAAAATGGGGCATTCAGGTTAGAAAATGACCTGATTTTGGTCTCTTTTATCTTGAATTTTACTTTTCAATTCTGTATCTCTTGATGATGCTTTGGAAAGAGAAAGATGAAAATTTGAACATTTGAACATAGTGTTCTGGTAATTCTTCATCAGAGTTAAAAAGCAAGAAAACCTGTGTATCTTTTATACGGATGGCAATTGAAGCTCTCCATTCTGTGTGGCCTTTTGTTAGTGTTGGTCTGTCATTTAGGTCATTGCTTCTTAAATGATACATAAACCCATGTATTTCATTGTTCCGTATTTCTCTCCTCTGGGAAAGGGTTAGTAGACAACAAATAACGTACGCTTCCAAGTGTGCATGGACTACCTGCTTACCATGCAGTATCAGGAGAGCTGGGGAAAGTTCTTTATTGTCTGCTTGCTTTTGTGTTTTTTGGTTTTTTAGCATCATCTGAAAAAAATGGAGGGTCGACGCCTGGATTTTGATTACAAGAAAAAAAGACAGGGCAAGCTCCCTGATGAAGAACTTCGTCAAGCTCTGGAGAAATTTGATGAATCAAAAGAAATTGCTGAGTCAAGCATGTTTAACCTTCTGGAGATGGATGTGAGATAACCCTTGTTAACCTTTGACCAGGAGTCTTAGAAAGACAGTGGAGGCACTGTGTCTCCTTGTTGGACACAGTGAAAGGCTCAGAACCTATAGTAATGTACAGCATATTCATGTAGGAACAATTTTTTAGATATTTATAGGTAGCTGAGCTAGAGAATGTGAGTCCTCTGTAGCGTCATTGTACTTCCCAAATGCAAAGCATTACTTACAAAACCGAAGTATCTTTCTTCTTAGAATTATGTAAATATAACTATTTATGTTTACCTGTGGTTATAGGGTTTGTTCCAAGGCTTTTGCTCAAGTATGTGGGCTGCCAAGAGGACTGTAGAGATCAGAAGTTATGAACTCATAACCCTATGGTCTCTGCTGTAATCAGATGCAGTAGTGAATAGAAAACCCAAAGTTACTGTGACTGTTCATATCTGACTCTGTAGAATATCTTCTGCTTATATGTTGGTTTGGATTGAGCATTTCCTAGGTTTATCTAATATTCTATTCGTAATTAATGTTGAAATTGTAAAATTAAGCAAGAAAAAACATCTCGATAACACGTCAGCTGAGCTCTGTCTTATAGACTATGTAGTCAAAGGAAATTAATTTTAAGTATTTCTGTTGATGTGAGTTATTTGATTTATTTTAAGTACACACCTATTCTAACTCCTCATTTGGTTACCAGATTGCTGTAGAGGAGCTATAAAAAACCTGAAAATATTTGCATATGAAGCTTAGTATTTGCATAGGAATTAAATATATCTGAACTGAAATGAAAGAAATATAACAAGTTTGTAGTTTTAATCTTCACAGTAACATCCGTACTCATGTGTGCAAATAGTGCTGGCCAACATTACCCCATTGTGGCATTATGAAAACTGCTAGCAATTGCATTGCTCACAAAGTGGGGGTCTGGGTGTTTTTTCCCTCGTGAAGTGGAATGCTCTCTGCCCTCACTACAATTATTTTGCATCCCAGCGTATGTAGTAACTTTCTGTTTTGGTCTGCTTCACAGGTCAGAATACAATAGAAGCATGACCATAGTCTCTATGCCTCTGTGCCCTTCAAAGGCAGGGAGGGAGAAGGTGTATTATACTCTCGTTACAGTGTCATTTTTACTTTCATAGTGTTTGCTGAATGTGGTAGGTCTGTAGGCTGCTGTTCATGCAAATCAACCATGGAGAGATGATCAGCGGAGAAGAGTTGCAGTTGCCATTCCAGATCAGGTCATAACCAGACGTGGTAATGAATAAAGACTAATATGTAAATATTTACTGCTAACTGCAAGGATAAATTAAGGTTTTAGAGAGATAAGTTAAATGCCTTTGCAGTGGACAGTGGTCTTTATTCTCTATTGCCTGAGCTGTTAGTGTACACCTGAGATCTGATGTTTTAATGTCAATCCTCAGATTGAACAAGTGAGCCAGCTTTCCGCTCTTGTGCAAGCCCAGCTGGAGTACCACAAGCAGGCCACACAGATCCTACAGCGAGTAACTTCTAAACTGGAAGATAGGTAATACGCTTTTTGTAAGTTTCTTGAATAGTTTGTTAGTTTTACGGAGGTAGAAAATCTATGAGTAGAATGCAGTGCTGTTATCTTTCTCAACTTGGTACTTGTAGTTTTATGAAATCAAGGGGCATTTCATTAGATGATTGCAACCTGAGATTTAAATGTTTTGGAGATTCATCTACTTCTAAGTATGGTTCAGGAAAGCACCTCAGCTCAGTAAAGCTATTAAATGTGAGTTAATGGAAAGTAAGTGTTTATAAATATTCAATTCAGTAACACTCGCTACTTTGGATTCCTTGCTGTTTGTGCATGTATTCACGAACTGTGCTCATTCTGAAAGAAGATGTTAAAAATTGATTTTGCAAAAGAGAATCTTGTTGCATTCTTATCTACCCAAAGATCTTCATGAGCCAGTAGTGAGATCCTCATTATTAACCACTTTATTAAATATTCCTCTTATTATCAGATCGAACTTGATACAGGACTTGAGGTATCTCTTCCATCCCCATTTGTATAATTGCATGTGCTATCAGAATTCCTACAACATCTTTTTTTTAAAGAGTTTCATAATTTTTACTTCAGAATTTTTGTTTCCATCATAACAGATTGATCAGCTTCTCACACACACATCCTTCTTCAAAGAAATTTAACATTCAGGAAAGATTTCTCCACTAATGTGGTTCTGGCAGACTCTTAGTAAAAGCTGGATATAATTCCCAAAAGGAGATAATGTTCACATACTGTGCAAAGGCAGCTGTTTTCTGATGTCATTAGTATAGATCAAGTTGCTAATGCTGCTGGGTCTGTCAGTATTAATTTTCTCAGAGCATGCATCGTGATAACCTCATTCAGTTCTAAGTCTTAAAGTCTTTGTGACTAGGAGCAGCACTTGTTTTGGTGGGTAGGCTGTCGTGCTGACTATTCCTGGCTACAGTTTTCAGTACTGTCTAAACAGCTAACAGAACAATTTTTAGCTCTTGCAAAAGAGTACTGCAATTCACTTTCTTTACAGAAGCATTAAAAATTCCTCAGGAGCAGGTGTTTTTTCTGGTAGTCCATAAATTATGCCATTAAGTGAACATACAACTCTGCAATAGATTTCTCTTCCTGTATCAATTCAGATGATCCTTTGCCCTTTGGAAATTTCTGTAACTGGTCGGTATTTTTACTTCAAGTTTCAGATGTGAATGATCTTAGCTTTGCAAGGATCTTGCATCTGAATGCTGTGGTAATTCAATTGAACTAAATTTTTGCATCCGTAATTGTAAAGAGGTTGCTGGCTAAATCATACTTCATCCACACCACTGGGCACAAATTGAGCGCTGTGATGTGTTCACGCCAGAGATGAGTCAGGGATGTAGAGCTGTTACTATCCAAACTACTAGTCTTTTCCTGCTGGTTATAGGCAGGTAGCAAGTAATGCATAACCCCCGGGGGTTTGGTTGTTGTTTTGGGGGTTTTTTTTGACTATATGGACCAGAAAATAAATCATGACTTACTTTTAAGTTGAGCAAATTTGATACTGTTCACTGTTGGTAATGTCTACAGCACATACTGCCTGTTTTCTAGATACTCTTTAAAAGAATGAATGGAACCTGTTCATGCTGGCTTCTGGCATGGACAATAACTACCAAGACCCTCCTGTGCAAAATATTCACAAAAGGATTTTTAAAAATTATGGGATAGACTGCAAAAACTATGAAAAATATAAATATGCACTTGTCTTCTATTTTTTTCTGGGTTGTTTAGATTAGACTGAAAGATTTCTTCAGGAAGTACAAGTAAAGAATTTCATTTTTTTCCTACACTTTAGTGGAAGGCATAGGCGTCCTTAAAATGCCATGATTCCAGGAACTGAGAAATATTAGGAGCTTGGCGAACATCAGAAATTTTCAGTAAAATTAATAAAAACTGGAAGGTCAGCAAAAACTATTTTAAACTTCCTTTTTTACCAAGTGAAATGAGGATGCAGTTTTCCCAACACAGTATCATGAAAGAGCAGCTGGGAAGCAAGAATGGTTTCCTTGGGGGTATTTCTTTTCTTAAGAAACATGGCTCATGCTGAGCTTGTGGGTAATTTTTAGCAAGTCACTAGAATTGTCACCTTATCATTCATAATCTGAAAAAAATGGTGTTTGTTTCATGAAAGCATTAAGTGTAACAGAACTAGTTTAAGTATTCTTTTAAAATTTTACTGTCTTGAAAAAGTAACTTTTGCTTATGAGTGAAACAAAACAAAGGCTTTTTATTTATTTTGACCACTTGAATTGTTTAAGTTTTTTTTTTCTTTGCGTATGGGTTTTGTTTTTAATGTGAAAGAAAAACACTCTCTAGGAAATGACTTACACTGGTATTTTGGATGGTGAGGAAAACCTCGTTATAAGGATCAAAAGTCAGTAAGTTAGATGCAGATCTTTACAACAGATAAATCACCAGCAGCAAATCTAGGCCAGATATAGAAAAGGTTGCAAAAATCAACTTGTCTTGTAAGTACATATGAAGTGTTGTTTCTTATGTGGAATTAGAAATACATGTGGTAGTTGTTCTGCAGAAGCTGCTCTGATTCTGTTCATCCGTTCCTTGAATTTTACCCTGGAGTCTGTAAACAGACCCTTCCCTAGGAACTCTAGATTTCTCAATAGAAGAAATAGTTGAAATTAAAGATAAATAAATGGTTATTTTAAGAGTTGGGAAGACTGGACTTTTGTCCTTTTTTGAAACAAGTATTCCAAATTGCAAATTAACCAAGTCTGCAGCTGAAGTCAGTACATTCCCACAGAATTTTCTTACAAAATGACAGGAGTTGGCATCAATCAGCTGAATAATTAAAGCTTGCAAGGGTTAGAAGCAAAAAGTCATGCTAAAAATGGGGACACGGATGTTTTATAGCCCTTCTCTAAGCATTGATAGTCACGTAACAAGTTTTTTTAATTAAAAAAAAACCTCTTTGATGAGCACTTTGATTTTGTTAGGCAAAAAGAAGATAGACAAATTGCTAGGTTTCTAAAAGGAATGATGAATTAACCACTTCATGGCAAAGTCACATTGCCTGGTTTTAGTAATTTAAACTACTGTTGTAAACAAAAAAAAACTACTCCAAATGGTTCAACTTGTTTATTATGGATGATCGGTGGATGAGAATTTTAGCCTTGGGGGTGCATCTCATCTGCTAACAAGATATTAACTCTTGACATTTAACCTTCATGTTTTGACAGAATAAAGGAGGCATCATCTCAGCCCAGGCGAGAATACCAGCCCAAACCCCGCATGAGCCTGGATTTCTCGACTGGTGACAATACACAGCACAACGGAGGAATATCCCATGCCACCACACCCAAACCATCAGGTAATGTCAGAGTTTTGTGTCAATGCAGAAGTTGCATTCTTTCTTCTGGAGATTAGTTTTTCCATGAGGGAAGATGAGAATGGGGATAGTATATAGAAGAGAGATGTTTGAACTGTTGTTTCTTTGGGAAGTGTTCATATCCTCAGGCAGGACAACAGAGATGGATTATCCACTGTCTTTAAATGTGTCCAAAATTTATTTTGTCCTAGAAGATCACCCTGAAATACAGACCTTTACAAAACAGGCCTTTAGAAAACCAAAATAACAATTGGAATTTTCCATGAAAATGCAGAAACCTAAGGCCAGCCAGACCGTCATAACATTATCCTGCTTTTTAAGCTCAGGTATTATAACACAATGAGCCTGAAAGTAAAAATAACTGAAAAGAAAAGCTAAGCTATATGAGCTATTTTCTTTGCCCCAGTGACAGCAGCACGAGCAAGATTAAGCATTAGTGTGAGTGTACATAATTACTATCTGAAAGAATGGTTTATTTAATATCAACATATACCATGGAAGGCTTATTATTTGTTTCTTGCGCAATAATGATCTGTTATCCCATGGTGCAGTGAGGGCTGGCCTCTGTCCAGACCCTGATTTTAGTTATTCCAGTTTACCTCAGTGACAATTGCTATCACATTCCACCTTGCATGTCTATGTTTTTTTCACTAGATCTTTAGTCAGGATTTGCTTTCTTTCCATCACATCCTGATATGAATGTGTGGTTTTTCTCCCACAAATAGACAGGAGCAGTATCTCCATTTGGCACTGGCAACTAGAAATTATATTACACAGCCTTGCAAACTCCTAGCCATCTCCTCACTATGCTAACAAGGAGAAGGATATAATAGAGATTCCTTGTGCATGAGTGTGACTCTGAGTCTTGCATACTAGAGCTCTCCACATTCCACCAGTAATTGTCTTCTTTGCTCCTCCTTTGCAGTGTTTAGAGCACTTGTCTGTGCTAAGCCAGAGCAGACTGATATTCATGTGTCTTTCTAGCATTTATACTTCCCTCTTCAGAGAGCAGTATTTAACATTTTCTTCGGTAGGGATTATTTTATTTTGAAGTATTTATTGGTTTCAGATGAACACCTTCTTTGAAAATTCTTGAATATATGTTTGGAGCAATTAATTTGAAGAGTGTATTTGCTAATTCTTCTAAATTTCAGCTGGTAATGAGGGTACCAAACATGCTGCAAGGCTTGTTGATGTCAGCACAGTAGTCTTCATGACCAAAGAAACCAAAACACACTGTGAGCAATATGTAAAGAAAAGAAAATAAGATTTCACTACAGAAATTAATAAATTAAATCTGGTATTTGAAAAACTTGCTCTGTTGAGAGCTATAGAAATGGAAAATTTTTGTTCTAGAATAACTCGAGCATGGGCCTTCTAATCAGAGTGAGTAATCAAAACGAATATGCTGAATGTTAGAATCTGAATCTATTCATCTTAAAGCCAGTATTCATGAAAAAGTAGAATATATATTCTTAGAACGATCAATATGGTGAAGAGGCATGTGTTGGTTCATTCAGACCACTGCAAGTATATGAACTTTAACTATGGAAATTTAGGTGGGAATAACTACTATTTCTTACTATTTAGTGCTGCTAAATCCTAAAAATTTTGTGTTTTGGTGGGCTTGGAGCTATAGAGACTTCATGGGGAGGGAAGAAGGAGTATATCTGTTAATTTCATATAATGTATGAAAATTCAATCAATGACTTACAATAATATCCATTAGCCATTCTAAAAAGTTTATGATCAGATGTTCATGAACTAGCATATTAGAAAGCTCTCAATTTCAAATTTTTCTGAATCTATCCTGATGGTTCTGCAATAAAGTGTTTTGTGGGAATGGGGAATAAAAGTCTTTGAAAGTGTGATACTAAAATTCAGAGGATTAGGTGCATATACAGTGGTACAGCTGTACCAGTGAAATTTCCAAATAAAGAGCAAACACAGTTATGTCTTCACTGTTGTTTTAATCCATCACTTACACTCCTTACCTGAGGTAAATAGAACAAATTTCTTTTTGCCAGTAAAGTTGGAAATATGTTAGGGCTTTTGCTTAATTTTTTGTGCTTTGTAAACAAATAAAGATTAGATTCCAAATTGATCGTAGTTGTGCTTTCAGGTCTGAGCTTGACTATGACTTGGTTCTTTTGGGATTCTTAGACTTTTACCAGCAGGTAAAAGTTACTTACAGTAACTGAAGACTGTCAGAAGCTAATAGTTTTCTTCTAACAAACTTTGGCAGTCCAAACACAGATGTTATTGAAGAACTGTCGTCAGAATGTTAGTGACAACAAAACAGCAAAATCTGTCATAGTAAAATGGGTACTCTTAATTGTTGAGATTTTTAAGCATGTTGTTTCTGTGTTTCTGCTCCTTAGGTGTTCACATGGATCAGCCATGCTGCCGAGCTCTGTACGACTTTGAACCAGAGAATGAAGGGGAGCTGGGATTTAAAGAGGGCGATATTATTACCCTCACTAACCAGATTGATGAAAACTGGTATGAGGGGATGCTTCATGGCCAGTCAGGTTTCTTCCCCATCAATTATGTTGATATTCTAGTTCCATTACCCCATTAGGAATGCTGATCCACCACCTCTGACACAGATAGCTGTGTCAGTACCACTGCTTTCAAAATGCTGCTTCTTACACCTTACAAGTGCAAACTGCAGTGGTTAGAGTTACCGATTCCTAATGAGCATCTTTGGTTTACGTGTTGTCATACTATGTGGTGGTGATGCGTTGTATCTTCTGAGCCAGCATAGCGTGGATTAGTTTATTGACTGTGCTGGCCTGGTAGTAACCAGAGCCATTAGTGAGGTGAAATGGGGAAGATGATGGCAAGCAAAGCAAGTAATTCACAGTGAAGTAGCAGGACATGAAGGTGGTGTTAGGAAGATAATGCCTATCACCACCGTATTACTTTCCAGTCTTAGTTCTCTATAAAAAGAGAGAAAAGTTCTTGCCATTCCATCTTTTCCTTCGTAATGATACAGTTCACATAGGTCTAACATTGACTAACCAGAACTGTATCTTCCAACCAAACTGGCTGGCTGTTCTCACAGAGAGAGCATACGTGGAGGTCCTCTGGTTTCTCAGAAAGCGAACCACTGTACTGTGTGTCCTGCTGCTCTCTGCTAAGTTTTATATTCTTAATTATTCTTAAAAGGCCTGTTTCCCTTCAGAGGTAAACCGTAAGCTATCAAATGGGGATTCCTGTAGTAGAAATGTTGGACCACAAACCACCTGAATTTGCCCTTCAGGAACTTTTAGCATGCTCACCAAAATGCCAGTAAATGGGCAAGATGGGGAATAAAACTGGCATTTATTTAATGTTTCTTGTCAAGTCTTGGCACAAAACCTTGCTGCTTAAGCACCAGATACCCTTTGTAAGCTTATTCACTGAGGAATACAGTAACCAACCAAACACAACCCTCATTTCATTTGTTTGTCTGCCATGTGTTCTTTGAACATCATTTGTGCATACTCTCTCCTCAATGAGGACAAAATAAAACATGTTATTTTTCTGTTGAGCAACTGAAGACATGTGGCTGTATATATAAAAACATTTCCCATCTGTTTAGTTGGTTCTCCTGTGTTCCTCCTTCCTGCACTTGGTGTGTACAGTGCTGTGCCTAGCTTCTTGGCATTCTTTTGGTAACAGTTGCAGAAGTTCTGTTAGTTTAGTTATCCAGAGTTCTATTTATCTAAATTGTACAGACCCTATCAGAGGTTTAACGTGCTGCTTCGAATGTGCCACTTCAGTACTGGATGATGTGAAATGAAAACAATTCCCTACTGCTTCATGTATAAACTATATCATGGAAAGTATTGTTATTTCAAATAAATGCTGAGAGAATAACTAGACTAATGTTCTGGATTATTGCTTTGTTGCTTTAAAATCTGCTTTGACAATTTCAGCTAACTAGAATTTTATTTTAGAAAGCATATTTCTCATTTCCTGTGAAAGTGAAAAATCTTTTTTCTTTTTTTTTTTTTTTGTATTTTCATTTTACTTCAGTAAAATAAATCTCATGCATATAATGGCCTTTATAAGCAGGATGAACTTAACAGTGACCACATTAAATTAGTGTCTCAATGACTAGCATGTTGTCTTGTAGATACAGGTTATTGCTTATCAAAGAACACTGGTGTCCACAATGTTAATGAAGCTTAAAGACTTGGTAACTTCTAATTCATTTATGGTTTGAAGTTAGAACAGAGATATTGTCACAAGCAAAACAGATTTGACTTGGAGAAAACTAATTTAAACCAATTCAAGTATTTCTGTGCAGTGAGAACAAAAAGACTCACTTTTCCTGTCCCAGTTCCCAAGCTCAAATTCACTCCTGACTCTCCCCGCCAACTGCTCACTGGCATGGGTACTTGTAGGTGTACAGTATGTCCATAAAAGCTCCTCTCTGCTGCTTCTCCCTCCTCATTTTTCCCCCCTTTTTCAGTGGTGAGTTGAGCACAGGACTCACTGTGAATATCTGCTGGTGTGTCAAGGACTGTCTCTACCTCATTGTTCTTCAACCTTGTGTTTCTCTGCTAAGAGTGTTTCTCACTCTTATTTTCCCCCTCTTCTGCTCTCTGCCGTATGTTCATGTGCCCATGCACGTTGACAGAGACTGACAGAGTAGAAGAGTCTTTCAGAGATGGCACGTCATTCAAGGCTCAGTTCAAGGTCAGGCTGGTTGGTGGCCTGAGCATACGCGTGTAATTGAAGATGCTCATTGCAGGGGTCTTGGACTAGGTGACATTTTACAATACCTTCCAACCTAAACTATTAAAAAAATGTAGGTTACAATTCCAGTACCTACATTTTTATTTTGTTTTATTTTTATTACAGTTCAGTCCTAAATCCTATGGCTGGCCTCTAAGGAAGTTTCTGCCACTGATGGGAAGAAATCTGTTTCAAACTCAATGGACCTGAAACTTCTTTACAGATGCATTAATGGTGCCATACTACAGTTACTGTTAGTTATATTACTTGTAAACAGTTACAGAACTATTAACTATGTTAGTTATCAAGCCCTAGCAGTCACAGGTACTGCAGTGGCATACCTCTTTTTTGTCAGATTATTATTCTGTTGCATTTGTGGAGAGCATGCAACCACAGGGCAACAACCTCAGAGATAAATTTACGTGATTTAGAGCAGAAGGGTGGTTGGTGTGCAGTGCTGCCCCACCCTGCTGAGGGGCCCTGGTTTTTAAGGTGTAGAGAATGCTAGTGTCTTTCAACAAACGGGATCAGAAGGATTCTATAGAACAGTCATCATGATGACATGGGTCTAGTCTTGACCTGTTGCACAATTCTTGGCACTTCCTTATTGCTCTGTTCTGTGTCTCCTGTAGGTAGTACCTAAAGAACACTTTATTCCTGAGGTGGTAGGATCAAAATGTGACTTGGCTAAGAGAGGAATTACCAGGATGACAAAAGTTTGTTTCTAAATCTTCACAACTAGGATAAATAGAGTGATACAGAAAAAAGCAGGATGATATTTGCTTTTGCACATCAGGTAGTTCAAAGCTTTGCCTATGGAGCTCCATGACTTTCTTTCTAGAATAATATAAGATGCGTTCTTGATGGATAAAATCTTTTTTTCTCTGGGAGACTTAAAACTTCTGTCATCCTGCTTCCTAAGGTGTATGTTCTCAGAAGTATAAAAATATGGCATGGGTTCATAGTTACCAAACTTGGCTGCAGAACTGCTTGTCACAGGGGAAATTAGGAAGCCTGCCAGCACTGAGCTATCAACTGCCAGATATAGCTAAATGGTTTGATGTTGGTTTCTTTTTTTTTCTGTTGAACTGTAAAGTTCTTAGCCTGCTTTATTTATTCCAGAGTGAATCTTTGTGAAAAACATAGTGAAATACCCCAACAGTTCCCTGAACAGTTCTCCACCTAAATGAAGAAGAGATTGAAAATGTGGGGTTTTTTTCTTCTTTTAAAATAGCCTCTTCACTCCAGAAAGAAAGAAGATAGTAGTCACATCCAGAATTTTGTATTCGAATCTGGCTTACAGACAGTTCTCCCTTTGAAGATAGTAATATTGCTTTTCCCACATGAACTAGTTTGACAAGACTTGAAAACTGCTGTGAGGACTTCTTTTCTGGTTTCGCACTTGTAGGTCTTGCAAGTCTTAGTGGCCACTCAGGCGCTGAGTAATAGCTTTGTTTCAGAATGTATGCTAAGCTTCTCATATCTCATGAAGACAAGCCTTCAGGTGAGTGTAGGTCAGTGGAATGGCTCTTCTTCCCAGCAGAGGAGTAGGTTGACTTTGTGATAGGCAAATGACACAATGAATTTGGGCATATACTCGGGTAACATTTTTTAAAAGCAAGTATATTCTATAGAAATGTTTAATTTTCTGTAAAGCACAGTAGGTTGTCTTAGACTTAAGCTCAGAATGTTTAGAACATTCTGTAATTATTATTTTATCATTTTAAAATTTTTAGCACTCTAGTAGTTCAAGCACAGTCTTGGTGACGTTTCCAGAAGGGTTTGCTGTTTTTCCTTGCCATTTGATCTAACTTGTTGCAGAAAATGGGAACAGATTTGTCATGCATATTCTTGCTGTGCATTGTAATGTACAGAAAATTTCTAAGCTGTTTATATTTGTTGGTATTTCCTTGGAGATGCAGCACAGTGGAACAGTCAAAGAAACAGCAACTTCTGCTGTGCCTTCCTAAAGCTGCTGGTTCTTGAAAGCTCTGGTAGCTCTGGGACACACGCAGAAAACATCTCCCCTGCAGATGCCTCTAGGGCAAACAGTGGACAAGCTGAAGTCCTTGTAGTGAGAGCCATCTCCTGGCCCACAGCTCATTTGGTGGGGTAGCTGCAGCCAGCCTCATGCTTCTTGTTCTCCCTTGCACTGCGCATAGGGCTTGTGGCTTTCACTTTCTCTCCACCTTTTGTTAAACATGGAATTGAAAAGAAGCACTAACAATGCAGGGAAAGACAAAGGGGCTCAAGCTCCTCTGTCCTTCCTTGTCTGTGAACGGAGAGGCTCCAGGAGAGGCTGGGCCTCTCTCTGACAAGATCTGCTTTACCAGCACCTGCAGATAAAACTGTTACTTCTTCATGTCACTGTCTGAAACTGGATTCAGCAATTTATCCAACCACCATCAGTAGTGTTTATCTGAGGACATTCCTGTCCCTCAGTAGTCACTGACTTGTGGCATGTCCTGTGCTCAGGGCCTTCACATGGGCAGCAAGATCCTTCAGTAGGCACTAGCTGTAATGCACATCACCAAGACAGCTGTTTTAATAGAATTTCTAATGATCCCCATAGTCACTCTGTCTCCTCCCAGACCAGAGGTTTACAAGGTCATGCAAGAAGTTTGGTAAGGACATGAGAACTGATGCAGAGAGAGAGAAAGCATGGCTTCAAATAGAGACCCTGTGCTAGT
This sequence comes from Irena cyanogastra, assembly GCA_013397155.1. Classification (NCBI taxonomy): domain Eukaryota; kingdom Metazoa; phylum Chordata; class Aves; order Passeriformes; family Irenidae; genus Irena; species Irena cyanogastra. The sequence goes on from VWZV01004676.1 coordinate 56,397, forward strand.
GTTGTGGGGCTGCACATCCCTGGACTATGGGTAGAGGGCCCTGGACTTGGCACCCCACAGGTATTTCCCCTTTCATCTCCGCACTGTGGTGAGCACCAGCACCACCCGCCGTGAGCTGCAAGAGTGACCTCCTATAGCTCCCTGTTAGCTGTGCTCTGCTCCATGCCACAAAGACCATCTGTTTAGGTTATTTCTTGAACTTCATGAAGCCCATTTCTCCAACCTGTTGAGGTCTCTTTAGATGCCAGAACAACTCTCTGTATCAGCCACTCTCCCCTGTTTGTATCATCTGCAAAGTTACAGAGAGTGCCTAATCTTCCAAACTATTAATAAAAAAATCACAGTGTCATAGAATGGTTTGGGTTTAAAGGACGCCTTGGAGATTGTCTAGTTCCAAGCCCCCACCCTGCCATGAGCATGGATGCCTTCCACTAGATGAAGTTCCTGAGAGCCCTGTCCCACCTGAGTTTGAACATTTTCAGTGATAAGGAAACTACACTAGGTAATCTGCTCCAGTGTCTCACCATCCACCAATTACTTTCTTACGTCCAATTTGAATTTTCCTGTCTCTGTTTAAACCACTTGCCCCTTTTCTTGTCTCTGCAGGCCCTTTTGAAAAGTCTGTCTCATTCTTTCCTGTAAGCCTCTTTTATATGTTGAAAGGCTGCAATAAGATATCCCTAGAGCCTTCTCCAAGCTGAACAACCCAAACCCCCTCAGCCTTTCCTTGTAGAAGACATGCTCCAGTCTTCTGGCCATGTTCATGACCCTCTTCCAGCCCTACTTTAATGAAGATGAACAAGTTGAGCAAGATTGGACCTATTACCAGTGATCACTGGTGTACACCATTCATGTCTGAGCGCTGTGCCACTGAACACAGCTGTCTGGGCCCAGCCATTCAGTCAGCGTTCCATCTGTGTCACTGTCTGACATTTATCATTTATCATATTGACTATTACGATGTAAAAGCTCAGAGAGTGTTATATCACAGGACTAATAAATTATGTATATTTCTGTAGCACTTGTCTATATGTAGAGCAGGCCATGGTATCCTAAAACACTTGGATGCTTAAATGATGGCAAGGTTATTAAATATTGAATACAGTAAGTATGTCATCTATTTTCATGTTAGTTGGTGAAACAAATTTTCCTAGAATCAAGGAAAAATTTAGATTTGTGGAATCTAATTGAACCTTCTTCTCAGAGGAGGTATGATTAGATAATGCTGCTCAGTGACATGTCTGGTTAAGTCTTGAACATATATAAGCTGGAGGTGCAGTTTTCCCGATTTTTTTTTTTTTCTTTTAAAGAGGTAGAACATCCTTTGTTTATGCTGGAAATAGTAAAATCATAGCATTGTAAAAGTTAGTTGGTATATGCTATGCATTATGACTGTGTATGACTGTTACAGTTGTAATGGCTGACAAGTATTTGATGGGTACTGAGGCATCTAATGGTGGATGTGCTAATTTACAACTTGCATTATTGCACCAAGCTGACTGCAGAAGAAGAATTCCACAAATACCTTGGCAAAGTTTCAAACATTTAACACGCATTTGAAGTGCCTGTATTTAAAGTTTGGTTTCTTGAAGTGCCTGTTGAGTTTTTACTTAGCTGAGTTGACATCACAGGTTTTGTTTGTAAAGTTCCTCAAGTATTTGTATTTATTATTCAGAAGCAGTGAAAGCTTGGCAAAACTCATCTGTTTTGCAATTGATAAGCTAGATAATCCTCTGCCAGTTCTGCGAGTAGAACTCAGTGGAGTATGCAGTTAATTTTTCCTAACTTACGTTGAGATCGGTTGGGTGATTTCATCTTCAATACATCTAAAATGTTGAGCAAAAATTGGAGCACTTAACCTATCTGGGTAGTCCCAGTCAAACATTTCAAATCTGCACCTGCCTGGATCTTCCACAGATCACAGTAGGAAGAACCCAGAAGATTCTGGGTAGGAATGTAAGAGGTATCATATGCCTGAAGCTTTAGCCCATCTATCAGGTTGCATGATGAACAAAGCATTCTTAGCTTTAGAAGAGGAAGAAAGGATGTTCAAACTGCTAGTAGGAAGTTTCACTAGAACCATCCTCTCTTATTGATGAATTTTCAGGTGATACTGGAAATGAGTACTTCCTAAATCATAAGGGAACAGCAGAGTAAGAAGAAGAGGGAGTAATTTTATTTCCTTTCTGTTCTTCCAGATAAAGGATGTGCACTCCTGGAATTTCTCTGATTTTAGCCTGGAAGTGAAACATGACCAGAGATGATCCTAGAACAGATACTGCACAAAGAGAAAAACAGTCATAAATGGAAAACCTTGCAAGCATAATTTAATTCCTCAGCTTGAGAAAAAAGGTGGCCTCTCACAGTCCTTTTCCTAACCAGCCACGATAGCTTGTAAACAGCTCCAGTTACTATAATGCAAACTTGAGCCATAAGGAAAAGATACAGTATGATGATAGACATCGCCACACATCAGTGGTGATGTCTAGAGCAAGCTGCAGATGCATCAGCTTCCTCAATCCTACAGTGATCTTCTGATGGAACGTTCCATTGACCCAATTTCTCTGTGGGATATGAGGAAGGGTGGTGCTAAGGCAGCAGATATGTTTCTGCAACTCCTCTAAGCAGGTGCTTTAAAGCGTCATCTTCCAGATGCAGAACAAACTACAGATATCGAGTAAGTAGAAGGCAGCTGGCATGTTTATGCCATCATTTTAACACTTCTGATCAAGAGGATAAAAAGCCTGGTGCACCACAATCTCCAATATGACAGAGCAGAACTGGTATCTTGGCTATCTGTAAGTCTGAGATAGCTGTTAAAAATGAGTAAGCTTCCAGAGGTAGGACATTACAGATCATTTCACCACATCCTCAGCATTCCTTCTCCCAGAAACAGCTCCTTGTTTTTACTTTGAGCATCATGAAGTTACTCTTTGCTTTGGCCGGAAGTCTAGCAGCATCTTGTGGGGTTCCCAAAATCAGGAGGTCTGATTGCATGCTAACTGATCAGTTTTAGGTTCTAGGATAGAACTCAGCATAGAATTGATTTCCCTTGCTGACAGAGAATTGTTGCCTGGGTTATGCATTTAGATTTAATTCTCCAGCTGTGCAATAGAGATGATAATAATTCCATATTTCACAGAGTGGTTGAGGATAGATATGAGTGTGCATAAAGGCCTCAGAGTTTACACTGTGGACTTGAGAAAAAAATCTGTTGTTTTCTTTGCAAAACTATGGTATTAATCCATCCAAAACAAAATTTCTGCTTTTATTCAAGGCCAGACATTTTTCTTTTGACAGTTTAAAAATATTTGCAAAGCATTAATACTATAAACTTCAGCTGAAAGTCTGAAAACAGAATTAAGCTGAAGGTTCTTCCACTGCATACTGGGATGCTGTTTGGCGACAAAGAAGTATTAATGCACTGCAATTTCATAGTTATCTGGAGGTCAAAACATTAGCATTTCACTAGACTGTGCAGCTAAATGGTGATGTGCTCACCACACCTTCATTTCTGAGGGCGTGTCAAGTAATACTACAACAAGCATTGGTGCTTCTATTTCTATTCTGATTCTCAGCTTGAAAAAGTAATAAGTAATGCTGATCTTACACATTTTTCATTTCTTTATGCCTAAAGGAACTTCACGGAATTCCAAAATTCCCTGTAATCCAAGAAAATCTCTCATTTCTTGCTTCTCTGCAATACTGAAATGTGAAGAGCAGTACCAAGAAACAAGTCTGCTTATCTGGCTTTTATGCATACTTTGAGAGATACTAATACTCATACTAATAATACTAATAAAACCCTGGTAGAAACTGGAAGTACAGACGTGTTAAATGTTCCTCCCCATGTCAGACACTGGATGCTGATGGTCAGCAATTAGCTGCTGCCACGTCAAAGAAAATGTTTCCTTTTTGCACAAGAAGCTTTTCACTTGATATCTGAGACATCTGTTTACTTGATGTTTGTCTCCCTCTTGATAGTGTGCAACTGTCAATCTTTTTCTAAGCTTAGCACAGGTCGGTAGCCCATTTTTGTCACAGCTCCTATGGGGAACTAGAGCAGGGAAAGATCATGCAAAAGCAGAAATTTCACAATCCTTGCTGAACTTGTAGGCTCTCATGAGATGTAGAAAATTTAACAGAACTTGCTTGGTTTCTATTTTCGTACCCTGGAAAGCATTTTGCCAATTGACGATGCACAGCCTTGCAGCCTTGTTGATGTATTATGATCGGGGTTCATTCTGACATGCGCTGAGCAGCCACTGGAGAAGCCAGTCTGTTTCTTCAAGCTGCATACAGCCTATGGTACCACCACCTTTTCAAGACGTGGGAGGGATGTAAATCTGTTTTCAATGGGTGCAAGACATTTGAAATTAAATGCAGCAGTAGATCTTTTAGATTTTGGACCATGGTGCTTTACAATCGCCTGATTTCTGTTACTGTTTGGTGTTACTACTGTGAGCCAGTGGAGGGCACCCTGACATTTCATTTTAGTGTTACTAACTTTAAAATAGATATGCTGTCTTTCTGAAATTTAAAGTTTTGAAGGATACTCGCTGTTAACACACGTAGAGACTTCTATAGATAATGGCTATCGTACAACGACAATTTTGAAAGTCTGCTTTTTCAGTATCATCAAAGCCTGAATATTAGAATTTTAAACTCCCCAAACAACACAAAAGGCCAGCCTGTGGAAATTACTAAATCTCACCCTATTTACTTTGATCTGTTACATTTTCATAACATAGGTAATTTTTTTTTCATATGGACCTTCAGAACTGGTTAATAAAACACACCTAAGGGTTGAAAAGTCCAGTAAAACAGTTGAATAGCATCCACATCACTAATCTGTTCTGTATAAAGTTATTTTCAGCTGTCAGCTTGCTACAGATCATTCCAGCACAAAACTTTATTATTTCAGTCAGGCACACACACACTTAGACTAAGATTTTTTTCTCCCCTCTGCCCCATATAATAATAGAATTGCAGACACCTTCAGAAAACATAAAATTTAAAAGAAAAATCTGAATAGTTTCTGAAATTGTTCATTCAAGCACAAACTATTTGTCACAAAATCCATCTGTCAGCCTTTAGCTCAAAGGAGAGTTGCTTACTTTCAGCCAAACTGTCTCAAGAAATGTATTAGAATGTGAATATTTTGAGAGGTCATAGCATCTTTCATCTGAAGTTCCCTGAATATTTCACATATATTAATTGAGATACCTTCTAATAGTAGAAATTTTAAATTATAGTTTATATTTGAGACCTTGAGGAATAAGTGATTAAAAACCTCTTTTTACCAAGTGTGTTTTGAAATCATTGTTTCAGGGCTCGCTGTAAGCGTAGGGTAATTTCAAATGTGTTTTGGTTTGTTTCTCTAAAAATGCATTCCGAATAAGAGGAGGTGTGGGAACTAATACTGTCTAAGAATTTAATTAATTTGTAACTTGACTTCTACATATAAGTGAGAGAATAAGGAACAACAAGTGTTTCTAGGAGTGAAGTTGTATTCTCCAGAGACATTCCAAAAGTTATTCCTATTGGTAAACAGCAAAGCTGAAAATACCACTCAAAAATGCTGAAGTAAATACTCTTCAGGAGAAATCTTAAAACCAGCTGCATAACTAGATTGTGATCATATCAACCTTTTGCTGATGTGCAGAAGGAGAGAGTGCATGGAGCAAGAAGATAGTAAACTAAGGCACTGGAAACTCGGTATAGATGAGGCAGAGAAGACTCAGGATTTCAAAGGTGCATGGCAAATCATCGCCATGTGTCCCTGCATGACTCCACCTGAGATACCATCATCAGTGCCAAAAGTCATCATCAATGCCAATGCTTTGTAAAATGTGTCTTTGTCCAGCATCATGCAGAGACACATTTTCCTTAGACTTTACTATTCCTAACTATCATTTTGACCGTTCAGAATTAATTAAAAAGAGAAGAAAACAGTATGACAAAAAAAAAAAAAAAAACTCGGTCTTTTTTTGTCCTTATTGGAACAGAAAAATAAGTGAAGAACACAAGAGTGGGGATAGAGCTCCATGGATACAGGCTTCTGCTTCCACCAGCAGCACACCCCTGTAGGAGGGAAGGCTTACAAACTCTGCTCCAGGCATGACAGTGTCAGCACATTCCTTGCAAGTATCCTGAATGTGCAAAGTAGAAATGTTTTGTTGATGAGCTCCGGAAAATCCCTTCTAAGCAACCAATCTTTGCTGTCTTTATTCCTTGGTCCTTTCAAAGCATCGTTAGTGACAGCAATTGTATCAGCTAGTTCTTTGTTCCTAAAGACTTAAGGGATTTCCCTACAGTTAAACCCATCTGGATGACAAAACACAAGGTTTCCAAGGAATCTGCAGTCTCAATGCCAAATCATTTGGATATTCTGTGCTGTGATAGATTCTCAAAACTTCTAGACAGTACAAATGGCAAAATACCTTGTGATGGCTGAAAGCAAATCCCTTTCATAGGATACTTAAATTTTAATTGTTTTCCAAATATTTGATATTTTTGTCTAAAAGTATTTTTTATTTGCTGCAGGATTATTGCAACCATTTCCCTAAGGTACTTAAGCATAATAAGCCACAGGTGACAGGCAAGTAGGCAAGCAAGAACTGAATGGAATGAGCCATAGTATGGATCATGGATCAGAAAGTGCCAGGAGAACAACCCCTGTAACAGGAGGGACACAGAACCATTCACCCTAACTCTGGCTGTGTCTGTCCATCCATCCATCCAATTCCTTGTCCACTGACTCATCCATCAATCAGCTCTGTGTTTGTAGACAAGGATATAATGTGGGACCACACTGAAGGCCTTACAAAAGTCTAGACAGATAACATCTTTCAGTCATCCCATGCTGACTGTTGCTATCATTCCATAATAGAAGGCCACCAAATTGGTCATGGAGGATGTGCCCTTAGTAAAGGCACAAATCAGACAGACAAATCTGTCTGCCTCAGATCACCTCCTTATATTTCGTGTGCCTTAACCCATCTTTTGGTAGGATCTGCTACATGATCTTGCCAGGCTGGTGAGGCTCACCAGTTCACTGTACCCTCCTTTCTCCACTTTTTAAACATAGGAGCAATGTTTCTCTTTTTCCAGTCACTGAGAATTTCACTTGACTACCAGGGCTTTTCAATTATGATAGAAAATGTCTTGGTTACAACATCAGCTAGTTCCCTCAGGACCCTGTTACATAAAATGGTGTCTATAGATGCTTTGATATGGAAAATTATTGTACAACTTTCACTGTGTCTTTTTCACTCTACAGTTTTCCAGTCTGCAGATTGAAGCAACAGGCTCTTATTTTATATTTTGTTCATGTTTTACATAGGGTAAACTTATGTTTATGTAGAGGATGCACACCTACTTGTTAAGAAGCTTGCCCTGAATGAGAAAATGTTGATAAAATAATACCAATTTCTGAATCCCTGTTATCAATATTATTATTTTTACTTTAATTTCTTCCTGTTAACACATCTTTCTTGCATATTCACTGCAAACCTTGCGAACTCATGTTCCAGAGGACACCAAAAATAGTTACTACATTTCATCTCTTCTAGCTGTATATTAGAGTAGCATCAGCAATTCTTTTATATTTGTCCATTGTCCTTATCTGCTTAACATTCTGTTGAACTTTATGTAGCTTTTCTGTTTTTGTTGTGGATGCTCAGACAACAGGGATCTAGCTGAAAAGCACTTCTGAAAATTTCCCTAAATTTGTAACTCATGTCTGCATTTAGCATTGCACTGCCTCAGGCTGTGTGCATCTCCTCTCTCTTTCAACCATTTTGGTTCTATGACTGGACAACTGGTTATTTATTTGTACAGGATTCAGTACAGAAAGAGGAAAAAATTGTCCATAATTTTTTTAAAAAATAAACATGTTGTGGTTCTACAGTAATTTTGTATATCAACACTTAGCAGCTGTAACATAATCCTACATAATACCCATTATAGCTCAAACTTATCCGGAATAGGTTTTTCATATATTTTCATGTATTTTCTATTTTAAAATACTATAATATTATAGTGTTCAGATCTGCTTTAAAAGGTCTACTGTACTAAGGTCTGTAATGACAATCTAGAGCGAAGGCCCTTTAGATGCTGCTGCTCAAATGCACACAGAAAACAAGTAACAGTCAAAGTGTCTTACATTAGCCATGCTCCCAAACGGCTAATCCTGTGCAGTTGGTATCCTTGGGGTCAGCACTTCTGCAAATTGGAACCTGCTAGTGGGGGTATCCACACACACACACACAGATGCAAGGAATGATGAAGCCCAGGAATCTGGTGAGGAAAGGGTAATTAGGGATTGTTCTCTGGTTGTTATCAAGAAGATAACAATGGCATGCAATTCCTGTTCAGTTTGACACAAATGCCATGCAATTCCTGTCCAGTTTGACACAAAGGAAATACAAAACACAAGAAACTTAATACTCTTCTCTCAAAGTAATAAGAGGGAAATTATAATGACGTGTTTCCTCTCTTCCAATTAGATCTGAAAACATTTTCTCGTGTGACCATCTCACCCACGTTCCTGCTTTTATTATTTCCAGTTAGGAGCAAAAAAGCTAAGCCTTCTGTCTTGGTTTGAAAGATGAGTGTCTGCCAAGGAAGGCTGGAACCTACGCTGGAATGGAGAATACGACCCTCCTCCCTCTGAATTATCATAACATTGAAATAAAGGGGCTTTCAGCAAAGATATGGGAAAAGGAATAACAGTTCTTTACTAGTGTGTATGCGTATAACAAGGCAAACAAACAGCAACAATGGCAGCTACAAAAAACAAAAGGAAAAAACCCAGAAAACTCAGTAACAGTCTCTTCCCACTCTTCGAACACTCCCCGTCGGTGCAGTTCCGGTCGCAGCCAGCAGGGGCGCTGGTGGCTCCCGGCGGCCAGGGCGGGTGCCAGGATTCCCGCGTGGCTGCAGGGGGCGCTGTGGTGCGAGCTTGGAGGGCACGCAGTGATGGCGGCTCAGCCCGGATGGGAAGGGATGGAAGAAAAGCTTTTTTTACAAACCCCCAGGGGCAGCCAAGCGCAGTGACCCAGCAGGTCCTTTAGAAACAGCAAGGGTAGAAGAAAGACAGCAGGAGATGGAGCCTGGCAGTGGTGGAGAATTCTCCTCACAGCGACGGTAGCCTCTCTCCCCACCAAAGGCCGAGAGCACAAGAGAGGTAGGAGCTGCACTCAACCCCTTTGCCCCCGCCCAGTTCTCCTGATATCTCTGCCCTTTCACAGAAACACCCAGGTAAAAACGAAGAGTAGTCAGCTGGACCCCTCCTCTGAGCTGTGGCCACTTATTTTGTCTCTTTAAGTACCGGGTCGTTATTGTCTCCTAGCAACACGTATGGGAGAAAATTCCCTGAGAGAAAGAAACAAAAGGAAGATTCCTAAACCCCAACACCTTCATATAAAATATATTTTAAAAGTTTTGATTTACGAATCAAAGTATTTTGTATAAGCTTTTATGTGAATATGCTTAATATATTTCTGACATCTTAAAAAAAACCACAAAAACAAAAACAACAAATCTGCTAGATTTTCTGACTAGCTTCTCTTATGTTACAGTTTCAAAAATCCAGAAATCTTTCCTAGTAATTCTGTGCAGGTGATCATACATTTAGAGGAATTTGTATGAGAAATATGTCGTTGATTTTAAGAAGGGATCAAAACTCAGTTCCTGGTATGTGCTTAGGCTATCAGAGCGGTCTGAAGATTTGTGAAGATTTTACTCTCTATGCTATTTTTCACCTCTCCAACCTGTTGGTTCATGGACAGAGCTGAGGAGTTTGCTCCATTCAGAACTGGTTTTCATTCTGGACTGCTGTTAAAGGATAATAAACAGATCATAAAAACAGTGTCATGTGCATAAGTTTCATAAAACATGACTCATGTGCATGTTAAGCTGCTTCCAGCAATTCAAAGTAAATCTGCACTTCCATACTAACAACAAAGCATCTAACTTTCTGAAATATGTAAATAGAGTAGTATTTAGTAGATGCAAAGATGCAGAATGTTGTGAAAGTGATGCCAGTACACTGATATACCTCTAACATCAACACTTACAAAGAAATGAGAAATGTAAATATGGGAAGACACTTGTTAGTTGTTTGAAGGCAAGGGGAACACTCTGGTAAAACTCATCCTTGTTTAGCTTACTAAGAAACAGAAATTAATTAATTTTTGTAGAAAAATGTAGTTTTTGTAATTTTTGCATAAAACAGAGAACATATTTTGTCTATTAAAGTTCATAAATACAATAAGGAATGGCAGTTGGCCAAAATTTAAAAGGAAAAATGCATTCCTGGTCTGTAGGTAACTGGGTCCCTTCCAAACTTCAGAGCATATAACAAGGCACAGAGTATAGGTGTCGTTACAAAGTGGTAAATAATTGAAGTCCTGAGGCTTCAGTAAATTTGTCTATATGTTTAATAGCCCTTACCAAAGAAATGATAGGGAAGAAACCAGTGGAATTGGAGAGTAGAAAAAGAAGTGAACACACTATCAAAAAGTATGTAGGTAACAGGAAAATAGAGCACCATGACAGTAATGAATTCCGCTTGATTAAGTTAACAGCACTGTTAGTTTACTAGCAAGAACTTATGTTTGAAATACATGAAGACTGTTTTAAATGATACATTATGCCATGCTTTCTCTCTAAAGTCCTTTCTCCTTTCTTGAAAGGATGCTGAATGGGTCACTAACCCTTACTACAAACAAGTCAGACAGACCAACTGTGTAGCCTCAGTTGGAAGGGTTAATAGAATATGAAAACCTAACATCTCTCTTGTATCCTGTCAAAATCAGCTATATATTATAGTCTTCCATTATGGTAGCTAGTTGTTAGTGGTGATAAATTCCAGAAAAAGTGTGTGTGGTGGGTTGACCCTGGTTTGATGCCAGGCACCCACCAAAGCCATTCTGTCACCCCTCTCCACAGCTGGACAGAAGACAGAAAATATAACAAAAGGTTCCTGGGTTGAGATAAGGACAAAGATAATTCATCAGGGACCGTCACAGGCAAAACAGGTTTGAATGAGAGATACTAATTGAATTTATTACTAATAAAATCAGAGCAACATAAAAGGAAATAACAGAAGACCTTAAGAAGCATCTTCCTCCCACCCCAACCTCCTTCCCAGCTCTACCTCCTTCCCCCCAGCAGCGTATGGAGACCGGGAATGGGGGTTGGTCCATCACATGTTGTTTCTCCCACTGCTCAGTAAGGGGACCCCTTCCCCTGCTCCAGTGTAGAGTCTTTGGAAATTTATAAGTAGTTCCTCCTCATTTACATTTGGCCTTTTCTAGTGTTCTTCAAAGTGGAAGATTCACACTTGTGCAGTTCAAAAAGAGAATATAGCATAAAGACCTTTCTAACATAGTCAATCATGTAAAGAATTTTATTTGGTATTATAGAGAGAAACCAGCATTTCACCACCACAATCCCTGTATTGAAATTTTACCTTACTTCATCCATTTTATTTGATGATACATGTATGTTTCTATAGTACATGAAGAACAAGACAGTTCATATTAGTGATAAGTAATGCAGAAGTTTTTAATGGATGCTTTAGCCCTATCTAGACCTGAAGAATGTTCTTCAACTGTTTGGGTACTTGTAACTGCATGCTAAAACAGCACAGTTCAGAATAAGTGTTATCACATTGAAAATCTCTACTTAGCTGGCACAAAAGTACTTTTTTCTTTCTATTTTCTATTATAGAAAACATTCCTAATGTCAAGCATTACTAGCACACCTCTGAATTCCCTGCATATTTTCATTTTACAAGAGAGGCTGCATTGTCGTCTCTTTTTTTATATAACTACAGAAAGAGATTAATTCATGGTAGATACCATAAAAATAGTTGAGTAACCTTTGAAATATGTCAAACATCTCCTTCAGATAGTGTGAGTGAAGTATATCATGTAAGTCTCATAGAGGCATTTAGCTAGAGATACAGAAGACAAGCTGATAGATGACAGTGACAAATAGTTTAAGAAATTATCAGTGATTTCCTTTTCATGCACAATTAGGAAGGCTTTGTCTTACTTTCAGCTCTTCAACAACTTTAAGCAATTTGCACCAGGCCAAGACAGATACCTGCAAGTACATTTAATCCACTGAGAAAGGGTTGCATAACATTCAGGGAAACTGAAAACAATCTTGCTGATGAAGAGGGAAGTGCTGTTTGCATTTGGAAGTGTTCAATATATTGCTTCATTTTTTTCACTTGTTCTTAGAAAGCACCTTTTAATTGATTTTTGTTTACCTCATCATTAATATCTTCAACTCAATGCATCCAAAAGTGGTTTGTGAAAAGGTAAATTTGAGTCATGAAGTTTGGAGGTAGAGAGATATCTACAGAGAGGAGGAGGAAAATAATGCCCAGAATTTTTGCCTATTTTAATGGCTGTGCCAGATTTTCTGCTAGAGCCTATATCACAGTATCTGTTGTCTAATTATTCAAACTTTATTGTCTACCTCTTTGAAAGATTTTTGAGTTTTCCCATGCATCTTAAAATCAGAATTCATATTTAATGGATGGATAGTAAAAAGTAAAAATCCATATTTTGGCACATTGCCAGTTGATGTCCAAATTTTCATCTACTAGCACTCACAAGCCCTTCTTGGCAGGGCTGTTCTTTATCTGTTTATTTCCCAGCTCCAGCAGTATTGATACTGGGGGATTGCTGTGACCCAGGTACAGCACCTTGCTCCTGGCCTTGTTAAACCCCATAAGATTCCCACTCCTTAAGCTCATCCAGGTCCCTCTGGATGTCATTCTGTCCCTCAGGCATGTGAACTGTGTCACTGAGCTTGGTGTTGACTTTGTGACAGTGCATTCAATCCTACTGTTTATGCCATTGATGAAAATACTAAACAGTAGTGGACCTGACACAAATGTCTAAGGGACAGCACTTGTCACTGATATCCATTTGGACATTGAGCTGTTGAGCTGTATGGATACCACCATACAGAAAATTCCATACCTAGTAGTCCATCCATCAAAATCTTCTCTCCTCAGTTTAGAGAGAAGAATGTTGTGGGGGAAACCGTGTCAGAGGCCTTCTTACAGAAGTCCAGACAGGTGACATTTGCAGCCCTTCCCTTGTTCATGGATGGAGTTACTCCACCATAGAAGGCAAGATGTCTCTACCACCATGTTGGTCAGAGAAGACGTGCCCTAGGTGAAGTGGTGCTGTATGTCTTGAAATACTTCCTTGTTCTCTGTGTATAAATTGTATTTGGAGGCCAGTAGCTAGCAGAGTACATGAGGGGTCAATACTCTGTCCAGTCCTGTTTAACACCTGAATAAATAAGCTGGATCATGGAGTAGAGTGTGTCCTCTGCAAAGGTGCACAAAGCTGGGAAGAGTGGCGGATACACCAGAAGGTTATGTTGTCATCTCACATGGATTTTGTCTGGCTGGAGAAATGGGCTGACAGGAACTTCATCAATTTCAACAATGAGCAGTACACAGTCCTACACCTGGGCAGGAGCAGTCCAGCAGCGTGTCATTGCAGTAAGGAAAATAAATGGAATTCTGGGCTGCATTAAGCAAGGGATTGCCAACAGGTAGAAGCAAGCAATCCTTCTCTACTCAGCACTAGTGAGGCCACATCTGAAGTCCTGTATCCAATTCTGGATTCCTCAGTATGAGAGACATGGATGTACTGGAGAGAGTCTAGTAATGGGCAGTAGCAATGGAACTCTTCGGGAGTGGTCCACCAAACCCTCTCCCGCCCTATCTGACGAATAAGTTGGACAATAACGTAACTGGCCACCTGAATGTGTCCTTTCCTACATTAAATTCAAAGGCAAATGAGGAAAGAAACATGGATGATAAGTGAAATAACCCAAGCTTTCACCAGCAAGTTGCACCCACTGGTTTTCAGGGCTCCTGCACTTAAGAGAGGATAAGAGAAGTTCCAAGTATAACTTCTGGCTTTAGACTTTGGAGTTTACATCAGTTATAGATAAATGGCTGTAGGTCCATTCTCTTGAGAATTTGCTGCTGAAGATACAAAGCAGAAGTAAGCAAATCTCCTTGTCACAAAGATGGGTTTCTGTGTTTACAGCATTCAGCTGGAAGCTGACTGTTTTTTGGGTTTCAGGGTGAAGGAATGGTGGCTCCCTTAAAGACAGTCAGAAGGCAGAAGTGGAGGGTTGTGCAGTGGGCCAGTACTTTGGGGATTACAACTGTGAAATGCTGCCAGGCTCTGATGACTCTTTCCTGGGGTGCGATGTAGGGAATATCTCCCATGCCAAAGGATTTTGCAAGGAACAAAGGCAAGGAAAGTGAGTGAAAATAGCATGGTCTTGTGTGCTGCTGCCCTACTACATGTACTGCATGTCAGGAGAGAGGAAAAAGGCTCTAACCATGGAGAACTCAAGTCAACTGTAGGCTGCAGCAGCAGCATCTGGAAAGGAAAGATTCTTTACTTGAGTCCCAGAGTTGCCAGGGTTTTCTAAAGTTGGTGACTCTAGTAAGGCAAGACAGCTGCTGTTGCTGCTTCTTTTGCTCACTGCCTAGGACTGGACGGATAGGGCAGTTTGCCCATGCATCTCCAGCAGTGATCGTTTGTGGGAATTTCCTGTCCCATAACAGCAGTCACTGACCTTTGGGATACATCCTTTGTCTGCCATGTCTATATTTGCATTGAAGTGCTATAGCAGGTACCAGCTGTAATTCACATCACTGCCAGAATTACAAACTCTAATAAAATTGGGCTTTTAATGATCCCTACACAGTCTTCTCCCGCATCAAGATGGCAGGAGGTTGACTGAGTATAGGGAAGTTGTGCACAGAGAGGTTTTAGCTACAAGTGGAGATTTTCTTGAAGGGCCATGGGGCTCTGCACAGCCCTGGTTTCTAGGCATGCTTGACACCCCACCATTTCACCTCCTTGCTGCAGTAAGCAGCACATGTTTCCATGCCTCAGCTGACATAGAGGGGCGGCAGCTGGGAGTGGGAGGAAGAGGGCCAGGCAGATCCCGTCGCTGGCAGAGCGCTGACAGCATCACCTGGGGAAGGTGGGTGGCATAAGTCCTGGGGTACCTCACAGATATTGTGGTATCCTGCAAAGACGTGGGCAAGGCAGCCAGCTCCCTTGCAGCAGGATGGTGCTAGCTCTTCAAGGCTGTCAGGCCCAGCCAGGCAGGCAGCCTTGGTGCAAACAAGGCAGCTGAAGAGCAGCCTGCATTCGCTCTCCTTTTCTGCAGCACTGCAGCATGCACGCCCTTGCTGGCTGCTGTCCTGGGACTCTTGAGACCCTGCCAGGCTGCTGTTGACTCCTCTCCCTGCCTGGGCAGTCCCTTGTGATCTTGGGGAAGCCTTTCTCCTTCTCCTCATTGTGGGATATGAAGCTCTGCTGCAAGCTTACATGCTCTCCCTTGGCCGCAGAAGTATTGCCTGTCTGGCCTGATCTCCTCCAGGACGGACCCAAGAGAGCTGTGTCTGACAGGACTTCCTATCTTCCTCTCAAATTTGATTTGATTTGCCCTGTACACCTGTGCAAAATATATACTTCCTGCAATCCTCAATAGCTAATCAAATATCATTAATATTACCCAACCTAGTAAAAACCTGCAGTTTATGGGATAGTTTCCACAGCATTTATTCATCTTGCTTTGAGTACCAGCCTGATATATAAAACTATTTTCGTGTCTGTAAAACCACAGAAATTGTTAAAGTATGTACCGATTTATTAATTATAATAAACAATTTAATAATACACAATTATTAAATTATTATGAAAAATTTAATCATACACATTTTGTTTGCACTATTTAAGGCAAATATGTGTATGTTTATACTGGTAAAACCTAAACTCAATCCTAATGTAGTGTTGCAGTTGGTTCAATAGGCATTGTATCAGAACTGAAATCCTGTAGTGACCAATTTGATGACCTCTTCTGTCTCCAGCAGCTTTAAAAGAAAGAATTAAGCACTGTCAGTGAAGTACTTGAAACACACTTAAAAACACCAGTAAAATAATCTCCCATAATCTTCCAATCAAAATCCTCTTTAATCTGCTTATTATATTTCATCTTCTGGTTAGGCACAAGAACAAATAAGTGAAGAAAAATGCTACATGCTTCAGCCAACATAAATGAGGAAAATACTTCCTGTGTTTCTGTTCTGACCTGACAGAGTCTGAAAAGAGCCTGGATTACTGATTGTTTGCAGTCTGGTTTTGCTGTATTAATATGTGCTTTGAGTTTTCTGCTAGTTGCTATGGAGGGTAATTTCTTTGCCAAGGAAAGAAGACTCTCTTCTCCCTCTTTCACTTCCTCCCTCTCTTGCTCCACTCAGTGAACACTTAAAAGATCGACTGTTGGGCACTGTCATACTTCTCTGAACCACAGCACTGAAAATCAGGTAAATGTAGACCAAATGTGACTACTGACAGTGATTTTTATCTGGTGTCTGACTGATAAGACAACTAATATCCTCATGATTTAACCAACTACAGGGTTTGGAGTAAAGAAATTATTTTTCTTCAGATCAAATTGGAACAAAAATTATAATTTTTTAATTTCTCCTCAGTAGCGTAAAACATGGTTTCCTGCTGAGGACCATCTGGGAGGTTCACCAAAGTGGGGGTCCATGTAGGAAGCTATGAGATTTGTGAGACCATCTGTCCTCTCTGCTCACTTCCTATGTTTCTTTATATTTGTGGATTTTCTTCATTTGGCTTTGACTTTTCTGTAGGTTATTGAGAAGTGTTGTGGGTTCAGTGCTGACACACAGAGCAGGAATTCTATAGCTGAACCTGTTTTACAGTTTGTTTTTTTTTCATTTCAACAACTGGACTAAAACAGACTTATTATTGTCTTACTGACTTGCTGCAACCATGGACTCTAGGGCTATACCTAAGAGTGTGATTGAATCTTCAATTACTAATCTCAAATTTCCAGTAAGACTGTTGATTAATTTTGATTGTTATAATTGCTTTGGAACAGCCCTTTTGTTTAGCTGTACATAGCAATGTATCTTATTACCAGGCCTGTGAGATTTGATATTTTTATTTGACATGAATTGAAGAATTTATTCCTGCTGCTTGCTTAAAGGTTTCCTGTGATTATTTTCAAATGGAATTTATTCCTTTTCAAAATTAAGTGGCTGCAAAAACGAGAGACATTTATTCCCCAACTGTCCTTCTCCTTTCTGTGTCTACCATGAAGCAAGCTAGGTAGAACTGTAGAGCAATTTAATGGCTAGTTACTAGGGAACTATCTGTTTTACCGACACCTTCTGTGGGCCAACATGAGGAGATCGCTGCCAGTGTAGACATCTGTTCTCTTGCCTTGATTATAATTAATGATGATCTGAATTTCTCTTATCTAAATAAAGCTTCAGTGCAAGAAGTGTAAGTGATATCCCATTTCCACTTCAGCATGGCTATCATCCAGTCTCTTGAGCTGACTGACTGAAAATCTTTGGAAGCTAAATAGCTGGTTCACCACTATTTTTAAAGTCTTAGGACTGCAATTGCAGTCACTCACCTTGGCTCACACCAAAACTTCAGTCTATATAAGAAGTCTGTGTTCATATAGAACTCCCTAGCACTGATTTTAAATATGATTCACAAATGTATGATGAAGGATGTATAAAGATGAAGAAGGCAAGTAGTGTGTTTAGGATTTTGCATTGCTGATAAAGACTTGATTTTCTATAGTTAGTGATAGTAGACACAGAGGAGTGAAAGCAGAATTAAATTATGTTCATGGCTTTTTACATTGCATTGTTTCAGGTCTCTTGATCAGGGTAGTCAAAAGGCAAAGTTCATTGTAAGAATTTCTTGTAATATCTCCAGTTTCATTTAAAAAGCTCTAATACTTGCACATGACTGGGTATATGAGAAATCTTTTAAGTATGCTTCTTGCCCTCACAGAAGATTAAAACACTTAGAAATTTTCCAAATGCTTTTCAGAGTATTTAAAAAAATAGGGGTGAGGGGAACAGCTAAAAAGGAGCATTTCCAACAATAACTTGAATCTAATTATTTTTAAGAATCTTCTATTTTTGAATGGCAGTTATGCCTAATCTTCATGGAGTGCAGTCTGATACAAGTCTCTGAAAAATCACAAAAGAAAATACCCTGTATGAAAAGGAAATTCTACATCTCCAAATTCTCCAGTGAGAGAAAAAAAATGTATTTCAAAGATGATTTTGTTGTCATGCTGCCCTTTCAACCTTTTGGGTGAAGCTCTCTATAAATAAATACAGGTGCTCTGGGTTTTCAACTGCAGCTGACTAGTTTTAGCAATGCATCTCTTCAGTGAAGGTGTCATTGTGGTGTCAGTGTCAGCAGAGGTGGACAGTGGTAAAGGATAGCTTCCCTTCTATTTCTGCTACTTCTGGAATACACTGCTTCTGAAACACAGCTTCTGGATGAGGTGAGGCACATGTACAATGTGTGTGGTACCTAAGGAAGGAGGGCAAGGGCCCATGCAGCCTTGGGGAATACCAGATTCATTTGACAGGTGTCTGGATTTTGATGGATGACTTTTTCTTTGTAGAGGGAGGGAAACAGGGGATTGTCAAGTTGGGCAGGTTATTTTTGGGAGCGGCAGGCAAAAAAGAGGGAGAGAAACAGCAAGTAGTAGTAAAAGCAGATACTGAGCCTCTGTTTTGTGGCAAAAACTTAAGCTTTTCTTTTGGTCCTTTTCTTGGCCAGTTATTTAAGTCAACTCTCTTTATTGTGTGCATCTATGGGTACAACATTTATTATAGTGGGGCTCAGAATTGTTTTGCAATAATTATTCTCTGAAAAACTGTTGTCAGGTCCTTTTTGTCTCAATGTTTTCATCTCACATTATATATATGGAATACTTAAAATATCTTTAAAAGCAGTGGCATTTGAAGGCCACAGTTGATCTTTCTGTGATACAAAATTGATGTGTGTCTGGCAAACAAGGAAACAGGAAGTATTGCTTACTCAGATTTTTACTGAAACAAAAAAACCCCTCATCTTTCAAGAGAAAATACTCTGATGAATACCAGAGATCTTCAAGATTTCCAAATGACTTAAAAAATGTTAAGAATTCTGAGTGATATGTGGGAAACCATGCTATGAAGAAGTGAGCAGCTCAATAGATTGTGCTTTTTGCTTACCAACCAATGCAAATGTTATTACTGTCTGCAAATAAAAATGATGAAAGGCATTTCGTTGCCTCTTAAGTGTTCAGTACTTCTTTGTCATATAAAAGGTGAAACCTACGGACACATAGTGCATGTATATTTTGTGTGACTAGTACAGAGCGCACAGTTAAAATTTTACCTAAGTGAATATGTGAATAAGTTCTGAATAAGAAAATTTAAAATTAGTTGATCCAGTTCCCTAATATAGTAAAGCACCTCTGAACATATATTTTAAAATGTTTTGGTTTTTACAAAGCTCAATCATTTTACTTGCTCAGAGACATGTATGTGTTGTAACTCAGCCAGAGTTCCAAACTAAGGCCCAAATCCAAACATCTTTAAAACTCGGATATGATCAGATCCAAAGTTTTGGTTCAGCTCATTATAAGACAGCTGCAAAATCTGGATTCTGATGTAGTAACTTCCTCAGAGTTTGTAGTGTCCAGATGTTTGGTGGGGAGTGTTGCTTGTTCGGGTCATTCCAGCATTTGTTCTTTGTCTTTATTTTTAAATATATTCTTATATATTTATATTCATCATTTATCTGACATATCTGTTGAGACAGTAAGCTTTATATTGAGTTTGAAACACTGAAGTGTGTTTAATCCTGGTTTGTTTTTTTCTAGTGTAATAGAAACAGTGGATAAGCATGATACTGTAGAGACTATCTTGCACAAATTTGTTGTGAGATTCTGCTGCTGGACACTGTCTTGGATTCAGCCTTGAGGTGAACCAATGTATCATTTCAGGGGCTGGAAATCCTCAAGACCTTGCTACTTCCTTGTAAGACCAACTAAGCTAATCACTGCAATTTTAAAACCATGGAACAAAAGTATTTTAGAAGTTTTATCTCACTAACACAATGGTGTCATGTCCATACTCAGTTAATAATGTCATTTAGATTATAATATCCAACACAAGTTGTTTTCAAATCCAGGCCTGTATAGCTGGTGGAAACCATACTGTTTGTAATATACTGGTAGATCAAACATTTACATTTATTATTATGAAGTTTTTGTTCCTCCTTTTGAAATTGCTTTACTCTAACATGTTAGCTCAACTCCCCCATTGTTACTGATTTTTTGCTTTCTTTACATATGATAATCATTCCAATGAGTCGAAAAGTGACTTTGTTCTTGCATATTGTACCTTCTCTGAACTGTTCATAGAAATGAACCTGGAGGGGTAATACTTTTTGATTTAAACTAATGATATTACTGAAGTAAGTACCTTAATCATATCTGAATACACTTCAAGAGACTTTATTTTCCTTTCTGATGAAATTAAGCCCAGACACCAAAAGAAAGGATGGACTTCTAGGTCAATTTATCTAATTTAGAAAACAAGTATCCTGTGACAGTAAGTAATTGGCACTAAAAATAGTGACTGTTCTCCTGAGTCTAAATTGTAGGCTGTGCAATGTGCAAACAAAACCTTTCTAGGAGGGACTGTAGGCAAAAAATAATTTGCTCTGTGCTAATTTTATCTAGACATAAAGAGAAAATGGACTCTGTGCCCTGTAAACATACCTCCATTTTGCAACAGTGTACTACTGCAGGTGGTGACCAACTGCAGGCAAGGCTGGGAGTTCCTCTCAGCAGAGAGCTGGAACATGTGACACTTCTGCATGTTCTCCCTGCTGAAAAGCCCTGGGCTGTAAAATGGTGTATGTTGGGGTGGGGAGGGCAGGGCCATTCTTTGCGTGTCTCCCGTGCCCTACGATCAGTGTTCACTTGGAGTGTGCTATGTTCAGTCAGTATGACTTCATTAACAGGGGACAGTTTCAATATGTGAAGGAAGGAGGAGCAGTGCTTTCTAAGTCACAGGGATGTTGTCAAAGCTGAGCTGCACAGGAACAGCATGCAGACAAATGTTTGGCACCAGAATTACACTTGTGCTCCAGCAGTTTAGCTTCTCAAGTCTGGTTACGCTCTGCAGCCAAAATCACAATGCTCTGATTTCCCAATTTATAGAGACCTTTGTGCCTCTATATTAGGCTTCAATCTCTGCTCAGTTTAACCTACTTCACAGTATATTAGGAGGAACTAACAATGCAGTACCCTGAAAAGGTGTAAATATTTACTTAAAAGAACAGCGTAAGATGTGCATTTTTCTTAGAAAAAAAAGACAAAATTATTGTATTGGGAACTGAGCAGGACTTCCAGCTTCTGCAGCTTGGGAACGACAGAAAGTATATATACTGGCTAAGCTTCTACTGAGCTCTCTAATAGCAAGAATTTTAGAGGGAGGGCTCAGGGACTCTTTCATGTGCCATCTTTACTGGCAATACTGTTTTATTTCATAAGTAGCTGTATTGATCTCTGAGGTAATTCTTGGATGGTAAATTACTGTTTAAAACATGTAAGAAAAGCAAAACTAGATCATAAAGCAAAGTTACCTTTACAATAGTGGGGGATTAAAGTAAGTGGTTTTATAGTGGGCCAAGGAATTGCTGACCTTTTTTTTTAAATCTCTGCTCATCTAATCCATCTCAACAAGCAGGGCTTACTCTCTGGCATTTAGCAACGGTGTCAGGGAGTGTACAGAGTGTACTTCCAGCACCAGAGAAGAAGTTAGAGGCTCTTCATTTGCTTTCTTTATGATTCCTCCTTAAAGAGTGCTTCTAGAGTATCTGGCAATCTCCATTCACCTACATGTAGAGACAGAGGCGTGTTGTACTTCTTCATGTACATTTTCCTGGCAATCTGCTCAGTAAGAATTTTTGTATTCTTTCTAGCACATAAACAAGATCAAAGGTGACATTTTCCTTATTTCTTAAATTAACTTTTAACTCTTGTAATAGTAGATGTTAAACATTTTGCAGAACAATCATATATGCGTGTTAGTGCTATGAAAAAAGAATCCTTTGTTTTTCTGACACATGTTAATTGCACAAAAAAAAGGATGGAGAATTGCTTTGTGCGGTACCATGGACTAGAGCTGCAAGTATTGGAGTCAGATGATAATAAAAAGAAATAAGCATAGGCTGAGCAACCAGAAAAAGTTCTTAATGAGTTCACATCACAAGAGGCATAGGATCTGTCATACGGAATCCTTAACAATTCATTTTTAACATTAGACTGCAAAATGCATTGAATGAGGGACTAATCCTGCTCTGGCAGAGGAAAGCACTTATAATGCAACTAATAATTTCAGGGCCAAATTCTCCGCTTGCATAAATAAGCCAAACTCTCCTGAAGTCAAAGGAGACCCACCCTTTCATGCCAACAAAGGATATAGTCTTCCCTGCTACTCTGAATGTAGCACAGTTTTGAATGGGGATCATTAATCCCCGTGAAGCAAGAGGCCTAGTAGAGTACTTGGCTTTCTAGGAGAGTTTTGGAATTTTGGTTTAGTTTTTTTAGGGGATTCCCCCCCCCCATCTTGCCCCCCCCCCCCCATGATGAAACTCTGAATAAGAAAAAGCAAACTATGGCATGCTTTCTTTAACCCCCAGCATGTCGTGTTTGTTGACTGTCATAGAAGTCTTTGTCACGGTTGTGTCTCATGAAACTGTGTGATTTTTTCAAATCTGGTACTGCAAAAAAGAATTGCATTGAACTAAATCTTTAATTTTTTTAATGTATGTGTAATCAACACATACTTTTTAATGTAATGTATAACCAACATTCTAACTGTATGCGTATTACTAAACAGCCTTTTGTTGTTTTGGGGGTTTTTTTGTGATTTTTTGGATATTTTGGGTTTTGGTTTTTGTGGAGTTTTTTTGTTGTTTCTTTACTTTTTGTGATCCTGATCTGTCAGTGCTTATACTTAAACAGCTAAATCTCTCCCCGCTCTCTTCCCTCTGCTTCCACCAGCTTGATTCCAACATATAATAGGCTGAAATGTGTTATTAAGATGTATCCTGGGAGATCATCTAACCTCTCACTTTCAGACCTCCAAGTTTCACATGCCTAGCAGCAATTCACAACTTATTTTTTCTGCTAACTGCTTTTCAGAGCCTGAGAGAATTATCAAGACTTACTAGCAATTCCAGTGGAGAACTTTTAGGCCCGGAATAAAAGTTGCTGTCATCGGATAAATAAAAAATGTGATTAGATTTAGTCAGAAATAAAAATAAGGATGTAATGAACCTGCTGGACTGTGATCCCCATTTATTCATAACAGCCATAGGCATTTGGACCCCATCAGAACACTGCTTGAGACCGCAGAGTGAAAGACCTAAGTGTGATTCTGTGTATCATGCGGGCAGAGGAAGCACAAAATTTTTGCAAGCAAGTTTGTATGTTTTTACCTCAAGATTTGGGATCTGAATGGGCTTGACTCTTCCTTCTGTTCCTCTTCAGGCTGGACAGGACCACTGCATTTAAGAAATTAAGAGAAATCTTGCCACCAACACCAGCAGCAATATGCAGAAATACCCTGCAGACAGACTAGAGGACCATTGCCTATACTAGCCTTGCAACTGGAGTTGAAGGGGCACGGTTTTACTGCTCAGGATTTTGGCATACCTGCAAACCTTTTACAGTGTGTGTATTTCTTGGGGTGTTAATGCAATGCTTGTCTTCAAACATAGTCTTTTTAATTTCAAAAATGGCCTCTATCAGATCATCAGAGGTAGTGTAGAATATTGCTTTCCACTGCCAGAAGAAGGACTGATTAACAGGTCAAGAAGGGACAGACCTCCTGGCATCCTATTTCTAAGTGTGCACTGATAGCAACACAAGATGTCAGTCCAGGTTCTCTCTATTTACAGTTGAACACCAGCCTTTTTATTTTTTTAAATTATTTTCAATGTGTAAAGAGCTAGGTGCTCTGGCTGGAAAATATTGTTTCTTAATCTGAAATCTTCTAGGCTAGAAACATTTAAATTGTCAACCAGATACTTATGTGATAGCTATGTAACTTCTTCAAACACTTCTAAAAGAATAGGGTTTTGCAGGATAAATCTGCCTAGGTGTGGAGCTTTGAGGTGGTCTCTGGGATTCTCAAATAACACCATGTATTTTGTTCAGAGTGACTTTTACCCTGGCAAAAAACCCTTCTGGACACTGAGATTCCCATGATTTGCTTACTTAGTAAAAGCTTCCTCAGTTTCTGCTGTCACAAGCAGAGTTCATTATTGAACATAACCTTATTATTTAATTAGATGGAAATAAATGTTTGTCCCTGAGACTTTCACATGGGAGCCAGACAAATTTGATAAAAGAATATTTACAGAGTAGTTCTGGCCTGTTGTTCCAACAACAGTCGGACCACACATTATTCTCAGGCATTAAAGAGGGACAGTGATTTGTGTTCTCCAAAAGACATACTACAAAATAGATTTTCACAAAGGTGTTACCCCATGCCAGAATAACAGAAAAGGAGTTCTTCCAGCACATGTCCGTGGTCAAAAACTGAAAGCTTTTAAAATATTGTTAAGTACTCTTTGTCATAGACAACCTTCTGCATGTTCTGAAGGGTTCTGGTTTCTATTGCTCACTTCTCCTCATTTCTGATGATAGGGCACTGCACTGTCATGCTCTTCTAAAGGTCATCACTGGCTGGATTTATAATGCAGTCCATCATGAGACCCCTCAGCGCCCCAAATTTATATTTTCATTGTTCGTTGCAGTTAGAATGATATCATTAACCTTTAAAGACAACTTGTCTCCAGACTGCAAGTAGCCATTTGATTTCGAGTCTGATGACACAAATTTCATAATGTCCTCATCTGGAGACACATAAATACTCCCTGAGCAGTTGCATCCAGTGCCCCAGGTGGCTCTCAAATGCCACAGATTTTGTACCATGGATAAAAGGCAGCAGTATTGCAGGGCAGGTAAGACAACCAGTTGGAGGCCTGGTTATACCACGATGAATCACACTGTGAAAATGTTAATGCTACACTTCAGGATCACACATCCTTTGGCAGTGTCCACATCCTTATTGGTAAAATTCACACGGGAACACATGGCAAGCCAGAGAGGAGATAACCCTACAAGTCATCTGATTTTCTTACAATGGTAGTGTTGGTTTAAAAATGATTTTGAAATTTGGCATTTGGTAGAACTTTTCTTAATATGTTCAGGACACGTCTTCTTTCTGCCTTTAATCTGCAGCATACTAGCCTTTTTGTCATCTGTTTAATAGGATGGTAGCCTGAAGCTTCCTACTTCTGTTGGAGGTGTAGTTTCAAATAATCTCTGGAAAGACTTCTACCCTCTGATGAAAATGTTAAACCCCATAAATTTTACAGCCCTTCTTCAGGGAGAGGCTTCTTCAGTTCCCAGGAATACCACGTGCACTTAAGGACTCCTTCTTCATTGCCATGGATGCAGAAGGCGTGACAGCTTTCTGCTCAAGCATGGCATAAGGGAAACAGTAGCTCACCTTTTGCCTTAATGGGAAGCACAGGGAGAAAGTGCCTATGAGGTGGGTAGACATTTACTTTGAACATCCGAAAGCAGGCTGTCAAAAAATAACTCCAGGATGTTCTGGAGAATAGTGTTTTGTTTGCTGGTGAAGAAGTAGAGGCTAACAAAATCTTACTGATATATTTTTCTGTCAGTGTCTGGTTTGTAATAAAACCAGAATTTTTTCCTGCCACCAAAAATCACTTTTCTGGGGACCAGCAGTGTGAACAATTTGTCTGAAAGTTTTCTACATCTGAGTTTTTTCAGTGACCCTCTCATGAACAGTTTGGATCTGATGTTAAAACCTACTGTTTTCAGGTAGTCCATTATGTTGTGTAATACACATATCCAAAGCTGGCCCCTGATACAGCATTCCAGTTATTTTCATGGTAACACTCAATACAGACATGGATAAACATTCATTAAATTAAAAAGTAATAGGCACTGTAGGAGTGGATGGACATCTAAACAAGCAGGATTCTGCTTTACATTCACCATATTGTAACAGATGACATTTGACTTTTTTTTTTTTTTGCCACATACATAAGTGGCCAATGAAAAAGGGTTGAAAGCCTCTCCTTTTTCATCTGTTCATAGTCATCTGGAGGAAGAAGTGTAACTGTGCTATCTTCAAGGAACATAAACTGCTACATAGACTTGCAAATAGAGGTCAGTGTAATGTTGGGGTTCTGTACAGCAATAAATTTTTGCCTTTTCACTGTCTTTTTTCTTAGAATCTGCAGTGGGTCATCACTGTGTTCTTATTTTTGCATGATCTACAGGCATCTCCAATAATTTTTAAATCTTGATTGAAATAATAACTGTTTATTTTGCAAGTCAAAAGCCCTATTGATTAGAATAGTGCCATGCCAAGGTTTTTTTTCTTCAGGATTCATGCTCTTCCCTCCATAATAATCCAGTGATGGAAGAGGCCCCACGTAATTGAATGTAAGTTTGATTTTTGTAGGGAAAAAATGGGGGAAATAATAGTTTTTCTCATAGAGTGGGGAAAGCTACTTAGCTTCAGAGGTAAAAAATTTAAAGAGTATATGAAATTTATACTCATGCTGGGAATTTTTGTGCATGCAACTTTACCACCTTGGGTGATTAATTGAATATGCATTTTTCTTTTAGAAGCTGACTAACAATGAAGTAGCCATCACAACCTTTGGCATTATATGAAAATTTTTGTCCATAAGTAGCCGAATTAATTTGCTGCAGTACTTGCAGCAAAGCGGTGATTATTGTCACTGCTGCTTAGAGCAATTAAATATTTCAGGTTTTTAGTCCATAATTTTGGATTAGGGGATAGATTGCAGGATTCTGGCAGGATTCTGCCATATATTTTTTCCACGATAATGACAGACAGAAAGGAAGTTTGCTCAAAGGTTTGATCACTTTGCAAGAGAGTGCTCACTCAGTTGAAAAAACTCTGTTGCATTCATTGTGTAAATAAATGGTAGGAGAAATAAAGGGTAACTTTTGCTGACAGCTGCAGGATGGAGTTGAGCATAACCAGCAGGTTCAACAATGAACAAATGTTTCATAAGCTTCAAGTACAGATTTTGGGCCTAAAGTGACAAATCAGTATTATGCTACATTGTGTCCAGCTCCAGGATTCTGAACTGTCCAGAGCCACAGCCCAACACGCTCCCTTTTGTCACCACCTAACTTCTTGCTTCTGCTTTGTGCTTCAGAATAAATAATCATGGTTTGTGCATGCTAAATCCTTCCTTGCTATCTATTTTTGCAGCCCCTGAAAACTGGCTTGGCTACCCTTTTATCAGCAACATCCCACTGATGTTCTCTGAAAGAATGGGGACTTCAGCATGACAGCATGAGCATGACAGCATGCTCAGCCCTCCAAGTTATTTGCAACATCAGACTAAAGATATGAAGAAACATATCCTTAGATGAAGAACCAACTCCCACCCCATAATGGTGTTAGAGGTAGCTGGAAGATCCATCACAACTACAGGGAAAGAGAGCTTTTCACCACTACTATCCTTTCTGTGTGACACTGATCTTGAAATCCAGTTTGTGGTTCGTGGGCCTATTGGCCATTTTTTCTGGTCCACCTGGTCTTCTTTTGGATCACTTTATATCTTTTCATTCTTGCCTCCTCCTGCATGTTCTTCTGAAGTTAGCATTTTGCTCTGGTTTTCTGCTTTTGCAAACAGCCTTGTCTGTGTCTTGTAGCACTGAGCAAAGCCACAATCTGCCCTGCTGCCCTGTGTGGCTATCCTGCTGGACTGAATGAGGGCGCAAAAGTCTCTTGGCTCATTCATACATATTTCTAGATAAGCTGGATATGAATGTATGTATTTTTTTTATCTGCTCTTTCTGGCCAAAAGGACAGAGGCAGGCAATTACAGGGTCGCCTGAGAAGTATGGGTATGATAGTGTCAAGAAATGGCCATCAGCCAATTCTGGTACAGTATGAGAACATGTTAAACACACCATGTTTAACTACAGGTGCCATAAAACTTATGAAAACACATAATTTTCTTGTAACTGTTCTGGTACTGTAAGGTCCCTTTACACTATGTGGTGTTTGCATTGCAGCTCCTTGAATTAGGTGTTGACTTTGTAGAACATGCCAGACACACATGTATCTATATATACTCACCTTTTTCTTTCTTTCTTTTTTTTCCCTTTTTCTTTTAAGTTTTTTTTTAAATTTGGAAACAAGCAGAAAAGAATGGAAGGGTTTGACCTAAACAAGCAAACAACATCTCTATGAAATGTTCTATAGCCTTAAAAAAATGGGGTGTAGATATTGAAACTGCCTCCAGGCAGTTTGAGGTTTTAGGATTGGCACTAGGATCATACTAGGCCTTACTGAATTTGGCAGCCATGTAGGGGCTTTGTTTTTCACATGGATGAACTGTTCTTGAACAATTTCTCCAATGTATTGAGCACAAACAGGCTTTTCTTCAACATCGAGCATGCAGGTCTCTTCTCTCTCTTTCTCACCTGTTCCTCCCCCCTCCTATCCTTCCACCAACAAATGAAGTTATTGTGAGCACAGTGGATTCTGTCTAACAAAAAAAAAAATTATAATAGCATAGTGCTGCTAAGAATGAGGAGATGGAAGGAAGTAAATTCACTTTGGGCTGGGTTGCACCCCACACAGTTGTGCCAGAGAGGGTACACACAACACTATTGCCGCCTGCTCATGTACTGTGCTGATCAGCAATAACCAAAATCCCTGTTGACTAGCAATGCTCCAGAAGCAACAACTCAAATCTCTGACGCCGTGTGGGTTGCTCACCTGCTATGCATTGCGCCCTCTAACAGAAAACATAGATACTACTGTTCCATTCCCAGGAACAGGGGAGAATGCAAATCTGCCCTCCCCATGCAGCATTAGGACTCAAGCCTTCAGAGAAGAATGGAAAATAATCCTTTTCTTTACACCCCAGGATACAACAGGAACAGAAAAGGAGGAGTAAAATACCTATGATGTGCTGAGAGTGGCACTGTATTTTTGACCCACCTTTTGTCTAACTTTTGAGTTATTTTCAAAGTCGTTTTAGTAGTTTTCACCATATGGGCAGCACAGAGATAAGAACGAACTTTCTGAAATTTTGGGAAAATGGAAGCCGGAACTATTGTTACAGTTTTAGGGTGCAATCTTTTCTAAAAATACACCAAATAGCTATTTTAAGAGGAATAGGGAAACGGGTACATTCAGTAATGGTATTTTAAAAATATTAAAAAATAAATTTCCTTTTTTTTTTTATTTGACGCCATATCAGGAGTACCAATTGGCAGGACAATGATGTATAAGTTATTTCTTCTTGTTGAAGTAGTCTGTGAGGAAATAAAAACTAACAAGCCCCATATATTATGAGTTAACACAAATGGTAAAAAAACCTTATAGCTACATCTCTCAGAATTTCCTTTCAAATTTTTTATACTATTTTTTTACTACCCAGGCATATATGAATGAAATTCTAGATATATGGATGCTTCATTTTTATTATAATCAATCTGATTTTTGTCATGTATTACAGTTTTATATACCCTGCTATATTTCTTATGGCTGCCTTTTTTAACCTCATAGTTTAATATAAAATCTGTTTAAATGTCATGATTTTACTTTCTATATTTGTGTTTTAGCACTTTCAGCAGTGTTTACTTTGAACACATACGCTGCTTATGTTTTCTGATTCTGAAGCATTAAGGCATCAAACAACTTTTTAACATATGGAGAATCTATTTTACCAAATGCTGCAACCATTTTACATGACTGTCTGGTTTCTCAACTGACTGATTTTTTTTTTTTGGTTTTTTTTTGCAAAAAGTAGCAGCATTGAAACAGTGATGAACTAATTATTTGATTATCAGAGATTTTAGGCTAGCCAAGCCACTTAAAACAAGAGCAGCAGGTTTTTCTGTACGTTTGAAAATCAGATTGTAAATGGGTGAGAAACAAAGCACAGCACTTTAAAAAACATCTGAAAGCCAAATGAAAGCAGGGAGACACTTCCTAAAAAGCCTCATGCAGTTGTGCTTAAATAAAACTGTTCCTCATTGTATAGTGAATATTCCCCATAGGACATTCTAGCAAGATGATGTAAAGTAGTTCGGGTGTGGGAGGCCATACCATGAAGCACAGGAAATAGTTGAAATCTTTTGATATGTTTATAATACTAAGTAAATGGGAAATGGCTACAGCTGAGGTTGTCAACTACTTCACAGTCTGGCAGATGGTCACATTTCACTGTCAAAAATTCTCTGAAATTGTGTACAGAAGCAAGGTGTGTGAGCAGTTCTGCAGCCAGAATATTCTTTTAAGGCAATTCGCTTTCAATTTAGAAGTTTTGCTTTGTTATTACTTGTCTCCTCTATGAGGCTCCTAAGTAGTCCACACACACTTGTAATGTATAAGTATGGTAGGTTTATCTTTTCACTAATAGGGTATGGATGCCCTTTACTGTACTGAACACACTTTTAAAACAGTCTGCAGCACCAACCATGACAATCTTTGAAGACATTCTGTTCCCTCTGTTTTGCTGTTTGTAGACTTCCTTCCTTCCTTCCTTCCTTCCTTCCTTCCTTCCTTCCTTCCTTCCTTCCTAACAAAGAAAAATAGTTAATATTAAACATTTTTTGTTAAATTATCCCCTAATGTCTTAAAAAAGACCTATTTTGAATTGTTAATGTATTCCATACTGGAAAGATTTAGACATGGTCTTCTAATGTTTCAGAAGTAGAGTCTGAAGTCAGACTAATGTGTTAAAACAGTTTAATTTCCTGGTATTAAGGAGTGAAGTATTTCTATATATTTGTTGAACAGTAAATGACTAAAAAAAAAAAAATTAGCTATTATAAGTGTATATATCTGTACATCTCTCTCCATATCTATATATGTGTTGTATCTTGTCTTTTTCCTTCTCCCACAAGCTTAGCTTTGAATGAAAATAAACTAAAACTGACTATTGCTGTGAAATCTTGTGGGCTTTGAGTATCTGGAAAACAGGTATAAACTGGACTGACTGCATTTTTTTCCTTTCTTCCCATTTTTTACTGGAAAAAAAATCTTCTTTCTGTAAGAAACTCTGATTCCTGGGAATTCCAAGTGAATATGGGTGAATATATAATACCCAATACAGCTCAAACATGTAAAATGCTATTTGTTCCCTTCCATGTAAAAATATGAATTCTGTCAAATACATTAGCCAAAATTGATAAAGCCCCCCAAAAACCCAACACAACTGAAGTTTTCAAATTGTTTTTATTTAGACTGATGGGCTGTAGGCCTTTTATGTATTTTGAAGTTAATATTGCTTGGCAATATAATTAAACATGTCTTTCTTGATTCAATCAGTCTAAATACTAATTTTGATTTAGCCTGAAGGGATTAGTTCAGGAAGAAGTTATGCACCTTTTGCAATAGGAAAATGTGGAATGCTGCACAAACAAGTAGTCACAAAGGCTCCTTATCCATTTATATTAACCCTCCAAGCAGCCTCTGCTCTCATCTCCCCACTTAAAGTTTGGGAATTTACTTAAAATCAGTGATATTTCCATTGTAGTGAAGTGTGAAACACTTGTTTTAAGCATGTGCTAGCTTTTGTGACTAAATACAAATTCCCTGGGGTAAATTTTCTATGAAACAGTTTTAATTTGCAAAGTTAGCAGATTTTGCAAATGGGCTTTGGTGTCCGTACTTGTGAATACAAAACTGCAAAGTGCTGGCCCAGTCCATCTTTAGAAAGAGTTTGCTTTCCAAATTCAACTTTGATTGATCCCATTCTTCTTAGGTCACAGCAGTTAGATGGCAGTGTTGTAGGTTGGAAGTGACATCACTAAGCAGAGAGGAAAGCAAAAGAGATAAGTAATTCGTTGTCTTACCAGTTTACTGCCTCAAATGCCTTAATTTTAATATGTAACATCTCTTGACACCCAGGAGTTTGAATTGGGGTGTGTGTAGTGGTCTCTGTGTACAGACTTATTGAAAGTGGGATTTTTATTTAAAAAGAGGACGAGGAAGAGTTCTTATTTCCTATATATAAGCTTCATATTTACGCTTAAAAAAGAGTTCTTATTTCCTATATATAAGCTTCATGTTTACCCTTGCTTCACAAAGGAAGTCAGATGTGGCCATTCTGGAAGTCCATGGATTGTTTCTAAAGGCAAAAGAGGTCATTTTATAAACATGGTTATTTCTTATGTGAAGGTGTTTCTCATGTAAAACTGAATATTGGCAGTATACATGCAGTTCAAATTAGAAAATAGTTATAGTTCACTGCTGAAGTAATACAACAAAACAAAACCAATAAAAACCTCTTACACAGGAATCTGCATATAGAGTATATGATAGTTTTGTATTATTATCTCTTCTCTAGTTTCTGGTACAGAACTAATAAAAATTTCCTTGAAGGCACCAGTACCAGTCGCACTGCTATCTGTGCTTCTGTTCTCCAGACAGGCATGAAAAAGGAGCAGATAGCTATTCAGATACTATCTCAAAGGAAGATGATGTATTGAAATTATTATATTTCTAAAAAATATTATATTATATTTCTAAGAAATATAATAATTTTCCTTTTTTATTACTTGAAATTTTCAACAGGCTTTAAGACAGTTTTAATTCTTCTATAAAACATATATAGAGATAATGAAAAAAAAATTTGTATAACAAAATCAGGGATTTCCATGTTTCGAATTTGATTTTGGGCAGTGTCAGATCTTGATCATTTAGTTCAGTGAAAGTGATAACATTTTTCAATTTGACTGTTATTTACAGTGTTGCTCCTCACAGATTTTTTTTCTTTTTTTTTCAGTAGGCAAAATAGTTGGCACAAATTAGACCTATGCACTTATGAACGGCTTTTTAAATGGTGTTCAGATGTTTGTGAAAAGCACTGTATTAAAACTGGAAATCAAGAGTAGTTGGTTCCATGGTGTCCCAAAATGCATTTTCATCTTGGTCTGGAAGGGAATGAGAGAGGAATACACTATTGCTGCTTAGTGTGATTGTTCATTGGCATTTTTGCTGAGACTTTTAAGCACTGGTAGAGACAGGTTTTTTAGTGTGAATCCTATTAAGCCAAAATGACTCAAAACAGAGCTCTGAAAACTGGCAACAATCTTCTTAATCATGTGTGAAGACTTTTACAGGTAGTTATTCTTCCTCTCTTTTTAATTGAAAGTGGGAAAAATAGAATCTGTGAAGTGCAGATCCAAAGCCACCTGCTCCCCTAACTTTGTGATTTGGGTTTATATTTTGATAGAGAATACAGCAGATTCAGAATACAGCTTAGATAGCACCTAAGTCTGGGCCCACTAAAATTGAATGTAAATCACTAAAATCTGTGAGTTATTGGAGACATGATGTTAGTTTGTACTCAGCTGTGATTTGCGCCAAGGTAACCAGGATATATTTACCATAAACATTGGACATTCTCTTTTTCTTCCTCTTTTCTTTTCTTTTCTTTTCTTTTCTTTTCTTTTCTTTTCTTTTCTTTTCTTTTCTTTTCTTTTCTTTTCTTTTCTTTTCTTTTCTTTTCTTTTCTTTTCTTTTCTTTTCCTTTCTTTTCTTTTCTTTTCTTTTCTTTTCTTTTCTTTTCTTTTCTTTTCTTTTCTTTTCTTTTCTTTTCTTTTCTTTCCTTTCCTTTCCTTTCCTTTTCCTTTCTTTTCCTTTCTTTTCCTTTCTTTTCCTTTCTTTTCCTTTCTTTCCTTTTCTTTTCTTTTCTTTTCTTTT
>VWZV01004676.1:124049-141375 GCA_013397155.1 Irena cyanogastra
ATTAACCTTCTAAAAACTAGTATTAGAATAGAGTAAAAGAAATAATCCTTTACAATTAATTCCTTTTGATGCACTTGTTTTAGTGTGTCCATTTAAAGCATTCAAAATCACATGTAATTATTTTATCTATTTTTCTTTGAACATTGGCATACTTGTGCTTGAGCAGCTGTAGTACATTATGAACAAATTGCTATCTTAAAATACCTTTTTTTTTGTTTTTCTGATGATAAGCATTTAAGAAAAGCCAGTAGAATACATGGCATCCTTGTTATAACTTATTGTGAGAAAATAATATATTTACAATTTAGCATTATAGATACTGAAGTAGTGCTCAGGTGACACCTTACACACGACCTGTTTTAAAGAGGAAAAACCCCTTCAAATCAGAGTACAGTAAAAGTTAATAGCCCTTTCCCCCTGGCACTGCCTTCCCCAAGCCCCAGCTTTACTGGACTTTGTGTTCATATTCCAGACTTTTTCCTTGAGGTAAATATGGAAATCTAAAATTACTAACTGCTCCAATGGGATGCCCAGCATATCAAAATCTCAGCAAAAGTTTTGCGAAAGCATTTACCTGAGAAACAGTCTTTCAACAATTGTATCAGGAGGAACAAAAGGACTGCACTCAGGCATTGCTGTTTTGAGAGGGACAACCGAGCTCATGGAAAAAGCTGTAACTCCAACCTCACTGAAGCAGGAGGAATTTGGTAGCCTTTGAAATAGCTTGCAAACGATGGTGATGTGTTGGAAGTGGACTGGTACACACTGTTTAGGAATGGGTCTTACCTTAAAACTGCTAAAAGGCTTACACCTTTGTCTGCAGAGCTGCCTGACATTGAGAACATCTCTCTTGGGTAGGATCTGGCCTCTCAAAGTGCCAGGTCACTTCTCTTTCTGCTGTTGGGAATGATAGGCTAGGAAGATCAGACTATAAGTGTGCAGGAAAGACTAAGCTAAAGTAATCTCCTGGTAACATTGCTACTGACAGAATTACAGCGTTCGGTGATGCAGAAAAACAAACTATATGTATCGTAAAATTTGCCAACAAATATAGGTGTTTCACAGTAAACACTAGGGTAGGTATGTTTCTAATGTGTAAAGGTATCTTTAAAGGACAGTGCCCAGATAGCAAGAGGTAATCTTGATCACCACTTACTGAAAATGCTCTGCTTGCAATATACAACTAGTACCACCACATGAAACAAGTTGTCGTTTCCTTTCTACTTGTAAGAAATTTTGTATTTGCTTACTGTTCTGTAACAGGCTCTTTCTATCTGGTATGCCAATTATACCTGTAAACATTTATGTTTAAACCTTTAAGCCAAAGAAAAGTATTTTAGCCTTTAAACCGCAGGGAAATACTTTAAGTGAAACTTGTTTTGTTTGGTTTTAGATGAGGATTTTTGTATTCTATTTCTGCAAGTATCTGTAATAGTAATACTTTGAGACTTTTCAACCAATATCTCTGGCTTCTCATTTGTTCAGTGTAAAGTTTGAATTTGTTTTTTCAGCTCCATGGCTGGACAAATGAAAGTAAGACCTTATTTAAAAAGACAGTTCTGACCACAGAGAAATCAAATTGATGCAAGAATTTTTCTAGTTTTCGTTTTACAGTGTCCCCAGAGTCTGCCACTGGTGCTGCTCAGGAGATGCAGAATTTCATGTTGAACTCTCTTGTAGCTTCAACAGGGTTTATTTACCTTTTTTTTTTAAACTTTTTTATTTGCAAAGATGGGTCTTAAGAAGGTCCTGATATTCTGTAATCTTATAATGAAGAGCAAGATTAGTCTGAAATATTCTTAATGCAGTACTGAAATACATCTCTTGGACATGCCATGAGACATCAAAGGTCGCATGTGGTAGTTTGAAACTGAGAATCCCATCAGATCTGCTGTCAGACCTCTATTAAAACTTATTTTCAAGAGTCTAAGTACTCCGATGCCTAATCTTCATTCCCTGTGGCCAGCTTTTCAGTTACCTTCTGAAGTGCTGAATTATAAACCAGTCAGAACTGATAAATGAATGAGGAAGAACCATGGTATGGAAAAATACATTATGCACAGATGTGAAGTATTTTTCAAGGCTGCTGATGTTGCTGCCTATGCAGTACAAAGCGAAGCATTCAGATACCTCATGTTCCTTTTAAGTAGAGAAATCTTTCTGAGCCCTCATCATTGCTGTCCATGTTAAAGTTCATGAAGTCATAAGGATAAGGAATCCAGAGGTCTTCTGTCACCATGATATTCCCCTGTAAAAAGTGCCCATGAGCCCTGAAGAATTAATTCCATCTCTTCCTATACACCTGTCATCCTTTACGTATATTTCAGGAATCAGTTGGCCAGAGATTTGTTTCTTGGTCTTGGTTTAGTTATAGCCTCCAATCATACTTTTCAAAAGGTTCTGTTAATAATAAAACACAGAAATCTTCCTTCTTCAAGCAAAGCTTTTGAAAATAAATTTAAAAATTCTGTATCTATTTCTGGAAAGTTTTAGTATTATTTCAAATCTGTTCCACTATAAACAGTTCCCAGGTTCGAGAAAGCTGGTTCTAGAGCGAAGGTGAGAGTGTGCACATGTGGCAATTAAAAACTGACTCAATAATTTACATGCTGGAGAGCATTTCAGTATTAACTCCATTCTTTTGATACTCAGAGTTGAATCTCCACCAGATTTCCTGGGTAGGAAAACCTAGTTCACTACAGAAAACAAGTAAGACCTCAGGGTTTGATTCGCCCTGTGAATCAATGGGTTCTCTTACACCCACTCTTTTTTACCAAAGCAGTGCTTTGAGAAGTGCCTCAATTTAGTATCTTGCCTCTGTAAGGTTTTCTTCTTTTTATAGGACAAGATAGTGGTTTGGAAAGGTTACAATTTAACAGTTTATTACTGCTCTCCAGAGTTACTCTCATCATATTCAGCTGTTTTCAATTAATAGGGAATTTAAATTCTTCTGTATTTTTATCAACAGCAATACACCTCCTAAGAGTGCTTCACCACTTTTGTGGTAGCATCATCCACAATAATATGAGAGTAAGCTGGATTATGTTAAATCATGTCGAGAGGGACTTTCTATTTGTATTGTGCTTTGTTTCAAATTTGAGGAAAATATGTGAAATGTGCTTGTGATCAGGGATATTAGCAGATTTGAATATTTGTATTTTAGAAATAACAGCTCTTCTGTAATCACAGTTTTCTAAGACCTTGTTGATATTCTGATTTTGTCACAGGTATAGAGGAAAGTTATAGAAAAAGTTGCTTCTGCAGTTGTCAATGTAGTAAATTAGGCAAGGAACCTGTGAATAAGTATGTAGTCTAACTAAAGACTGCATCCTAAGGAATTCTTACAAGGCCACAGGTTGACAATGCATCAACAGTTCTAAGTTTTGTGTGATCAGATTTCTGCATTTGTGAGACTGTGGTCAGACGTAGTCTGTGCTGGGTCTTAGCTGAGGACCAGATACCTTTTCAGGCTAAGTACAGAGATTGGCCTTTTGATTTTGTAAATTTTTCAGGAGAACATTGGCCAAAAATCTATCTTACAACTGTAAAATACAGTTCTATTTTGAAATACTTAATTTTTTTCAATACAATGCGCCACAATTTAAATATCTTGATTTTATTTCTGAGTAATTGCAAATGAGGTAGAAGATGTGGTCAAACCCAATGTAAATACCAATGCCATCTACAAATAACATTTGTGAGAAGTGCAGAAAGGACGGAAAGCTGTCATTTTCAAGTGTTAATGCAGGGTTGAGCTAATCCTTTTATGCTGTGGTGATACAACAGTGAATAATGTGTGTGACAGCATCTAGCAATTAGTTGATAGTACCTGTAATTAACTTAACTATAATTCTTGTTTTATTACATGTATTACCATCCAATGGTTGAAGTTCCACTGTGCACACTGTATGCATCCCTATATTTCATGTGTTATTTAAGCAAAGTGTGGGCAGCTGGGGCAGGCTATGTTGTTAAGGTGAATAGGTGTCACTTTGTTTGTGTAACTGGTAGATTAAATTGAGAAATTGGCTGAAAACATGTTCAGGTTTCTTTGCACCTGATGCTGATAAACCAAGAAATGGTATTAATGGCCACAGTTAGCCTGCTAAACTGTGGCCTTCCTTGATTGCCAGACAGGAGGCTACAAAGCAAAATGCAGAATTCAGATACTTCAGAAGCAGACTTTTTGAGAACATAAGCAACAGCTTGTCTCAAATTTTAGAGCCCTGCTTTGCATTTTCCTATAAATATTTTATGACAAATCCTTAACAATTTGAGAGAGTAGTTTTCAGTCAGGTCACCATCTCAAGAGGATATAAGAATCTAAAGACTGGTGAAAACAACAATCCATCAAACCCAAGTTTTGATTTCTGACTTTAGAAAATAGTGAAAACCAAGTTATTTTATGCATGAATGCAAGGATTTTAGCACTTTGAGCCAATGGATCTCCATATCCCTGTGACAAATTATTTTATACATACGATTAATATTCTTGCAATCTGTCTATGTGTTTAACGTTTATAGTACCTCTGCAGGGGTGGTAGCAGCACTTTTAGTTAAAAGTAAAATAAAAGCAAAATACATATACATGCACACACACATATGTGTATATATATATATATATGTACATTTGTTTCTTGGGACTAGAAGACAGCTATGGTCTTTGTATAGTTCCCTTGAAAGCTTTCAGACTCTTTTAGAAGCTCTGGTCTGCAGTCAGCCTCCTGCTCCACATTCCTAAGCAACAGCAAAGGGAGCACCCGCCAAACTTGAACCCACAGAGCAGCTTACAAATGGCTTCCACAAACACAAGAACAAAAAACCCCACCAAAGGTACAGAGGGCCATTCATAGTAAGTAATTTATAAAATAGTCTTGATAATTTACAGTTTTTTCTGCTTGAGGTTTTTAAAGAAAATCAGGGACTTTGGCGGGAATTAAAGACTAAGGACTAAAAGTGAGCTATATTCTTCTCCTACACAGCTACAAACAGAAGCAGAGTTTGATCTCTCATTGTAATTGACTACCTTAGGGCTCCTTTCTTGCTCTGCCTGCAGTGTTGGTGTGTGGGAACGGTATGTGACAATAATGGCAGAGATAGATGAGGCCTGTAAAAAGAAAATTGAGAGACAGTAAAGCAATTATCAACCTAAGCCATTAAGAGTTTTTAATAACAGAGCCACAGAATCATAGGGCTTTGGAGGGGACCTCTGAAAATCACCTAGTCCAACACCTTTGCTAAAGCAGATTCACTTACAGCAGATTGCATAGGATCATGTCCAGGTGAATCTTGAATCTCGGTGGAGAAGAAGTTTCTAGAATGTCTCTGGGCTGCCTGTTCCAGTGCTCTGTTACCCTTCCAGTATAAAAGTTTCCCTGATGTTCAGAAGAAACTTCCTGTGTTTCCACTTGTGACCGTTGTCCTGTCCCTGGGTACTGCTGAAAAGAGTTTGGTCTCCACAGATTCTTGATTATATGAAAAACAGATGGGAATTTGAAACTTAATACTTAAAAGATAACCCCTTTTAAAAAAAATTTTATGGAGTTCTATGGCTCCATGTAAAATGTCATT
Source organism: Irena cyanogastra (assembly GCA_013397155.1). Classification (NCBI taxonomy): domain Eukaryota; kingdom Metazoa; phylum Chordata; class Aves; order Passeriformes; family Irenidae; genus Irena; species Irena cyanogastra. The sequence continues at coordinate 129,621 of VWZV01004676.1, forward strand.
ATGTTATTTCTCTGTTATTACATTTTAAAGCCCTTCAGCTGTAGTCATACCTACAGAAATTTGTGCCTAATCCACAGGGATAGTATGAAAGTTATATTAGCATGTTTTTGTCTGCACAGGTCAGAGTGGAGTACTGGTAAGATACTGAGTGTGGTGTGGCAATCTTGCTGTCATTGGCAGTAGAATCTAGGCTAGGCTAGACAGTAAATTCAAAATAAGCAAACTGGTGGGTAGTTCTATTTTGTTTGGGCAAAAAGATGCAGAAATGGAATTTACATATACCTTTGTCAACATTTTTAGAAGTGCTTTGAAGTTCCAAAAAGTGAAGCTACAGTTAACACAGCATCTTCTGTTTGAATAGAGTGTCGTGTGTATAGAAGTGCTCTCTGTGGACTCAAGTTGTTTCACATCTGTGCATGATCATACATGGTACTGAAGTTTAGTATTTTAAGAAAGAGCAAGTGAAATGCATAGAGCTGAAGATTGTAGTGTGATTTTGTTATATATATGAGTACGCAAAGATTCGGAAATGTAATTAAGACTGCTGGGATCTTAGCTATGTCACATATCTGACTCTTGAAAGATTGGTAGCACGATGTTACTGCTTGTTTTGTGTAGCGTTTTTCACATGGGATAGATGGATTATTGGTAGTCTCTATGCAGTCTTTCAAGGAAGGAAACCAGAATGAAGTCATAGTTTAAAGAAATTATAATGACCTCAGCTCAAGGCATTTGGAGAAGAAGAAAGAATTCCATCATCTGCTGGTGATAATGCAGCATAATGCAGCATAAATGAACAAAATTATTGTTACAATATTAGAAGATCTTCAGAAACATCTCTGATAATGCTGATTTTTTAAAATTTTATTTGAATATATTCCCTTAATAACCTCAAGGACAGAATAGACATAAATATTCAAAGCTTTGAAATTTTTATTGTGCTTCATATAAGAAAAAGACATAATCTCTCTGCTTTGTGGAGAACAATATCTGTTTAACAGTGTGTAGTCATGATACTGCAAATATGATGATCAGTCTTTCTTGGAATATTGAAGTTTTGGTTGCTTTTGGGGATTTTTTAATGGAAGTGTGTGAATGTGAGATTCTCACCTTTCACTTGGGAAAGAAATATTTCAAGTTGTTCTGATTATGGAGAAAATATCAAATATGTGAATTTCAGTGACAAAGGTGAGGAAAAATCAAAGAATATAATAGTAGTTTCACATCAACACTCCTGGAGACATGAAATGTAATTTTGGAACACTTGGGGTGAACAATACTGAGATCTGGTTTGTTGCATCTATTTACATTCGAAATTGAATAGGATATTTCTGCTAACATTGACTTCTGCATGAAACTTTACAGACCTGTCTATGTGTAAAATATGTGGGCAGATCTCTGGTACATTTTGTAGTGATGCACAAAATTCAAACATAAGATCAGGTAATGTTGAAGGGATTTTGCATGAACTAGAATTTCAGGTAAGATGCCTGGAATGCTTGGTGGACTTCTAGAACCCAGATTAAAGAGCCTTTCTGAAAACTTTATGCCTATTCCAACTTGGTTAGCTAGACTGAAGCTGGAATTACTGACTATTAATCCTGGAACAATGTTTTCACCTTCTGGAGACACAGCTCCAGGCAGACAGCTACCTCTTGCTGTTAAAATTACAGGTCATCCAAGACACTTCCTCACCTTTCTCCATGAATTCTGTGCAATTGTGAGAGATAAAACCAGACTGTAATGGATTTTGCACACTTAGGTAAAATCCTTCAGAAGCCTGTCAAACAGACTTACAGTTATGCTCTGATAGACAAAGCCTTTTAGCTCTGGAGTGCAGCCATGAGGTAACAGTGGTGTAAAGCACACTTGAGTATGCTCAGATATTTCTGTGTATGGCAAATTCTCTCCACATTGTAAGCACTGTAGAGTTCAGCTCAGTTCTGAGCTGATGTTTTAGTTTGTTTCTGCCTGGCTTGCAGAAAAGAAAACATAGTCTTTGCTTCTGAATATTTTTTTTCAGATGCTCTTCACCAGAAAGCACCACGTGTTTTCATTTTGAGTGGTTGTGATTAAAATTGCTTGGGAATTTTTGAACAGTGCTTTTGTTTCTTATTTTTTTTGTAAGAAGATATACATTCATCAAAACTGAAACAAGTGAAAGTCAGTGTTTATAAATTTTCAATCAAGTTCTAAGCATATTTCGAAATTTTTGGAACAAATGTGATTGTTGTTTTTTATAACAACATTTTGTTTTGAACTCTCAGTTACTTATGAAAAATTAACAAAATTTTACTATTTTGAAGTTATAGTAATTAAAAATTATAAACTCAAACATTTTTAACAATTGTTCAACTCTGTTACATAGGTAAACAAATTATGAAATTCAATTAGAGTTATAAAATAATAATGCATATTCTTCAGTAATTTCCAACCCAAAGTGGCAAGGCTTCTGTTTATGGGTATCAGATATTGTTATGACTTTGTTTGTCAATTCAGAGAGCATTCTACTATTGAAACTTAGGTAGATAATTACTACTGAATTTAAGCAATCTATGTTTGTTTCACTTACTAAACTAGGTTTCTGAGGCAAAATCTCATAGACGTAAAATAGTTCCATAATTAATTGTGAAATTTGTTCTGAATCTTTCAATTTTCTGTTTTGAAATACAGATGTCAAAACTGAGTTAGGTGGTCTCATTGGTGCTTTGAATGTATGGTATTGCAACAAATATCTCTGAACTCTTAAGGCATCCTATGGCAGGAGAAGGTGGATTTAGTATATCTAGTACATTTAAATTGTAAAGCAACATGCATTTATGCAAATGTCTTTGCTGATAATTCTCAAGTGATACTGATAGTGACAAAATCACATATATAGGATCTCTCAACTGGAGAACAGAATCCTTTCAACTGCTTATGGATATAAAGAAAAATTTTTCTGGTATGTAAAATACATATGAGTCAGGTCGCATTTAAAAATGATAACATTTATACTCGCAGACATTCACTGCTCTGAGATGCAGTTTAAATATCAGTAGAAGCTTAAGCTAATACTGAAATGGGATATTTCTTTAATTTGAATGATGCTGACTGTATACCTTAAGTAGTGTTATTGTACAGTGCAAAATAAAGTTAAAAAACCTACTGAGAAAAACAGCTTAATTGTGAAGATGATTTATCTCCTAGTCTTTGCTTTCCTGGTATTCCTCCCTGGACAAGACCATAATTCAGTTCTTATGCTAGGATGAAAACTGGGCTTGTGGAAATTTTCTGTCAAATGTGAGCAAAGTTAAAATAAAAAAATAAACTTATTTGTTTTATTTAAATTGCCATGCTAGTGGGGTTGGAGCATTAATTAATTTTACAGACAGTGTGATGTCATCTGGATTTAACATAAATTAGCATGAAAATTCTTCTATAGTCATGAGTGTCTTTTCAGTTAAAGGTGAGTAAAGTTGGTTCTAATCTGCTGTCCTGAAATACTGGACTCTTCATTCAGCTGACAGGATCTTTCTTGTCTACATGAAATAAAAATGTATGTTAGTAGATCTAAGAGATACTTATAAAAAGGAGGACATGTAATAACAGAACATGTATAATAAGAAAAGCTTGTACCTGCTGGATGAAGTCTGAGTTTTCATCTGGTTATGGAGTAGTGGCAAAATGCAGCTTTTGACCTGTTCGCTGTGTGGTGGCCAAGCTCAGCTTTACTTTGTTCACATGTCAGTACATATGCAGTACTTCTCAGCGCACTGAACATTTTGACATGTAAAATGAGAAATGTTCACAAAGTGCCTTCTGCTCTAAGAATTTGTGATTTTTTAGCATTTAACAGTAGTTAACCTACAATTTTGTTTGTGTGAACTGCAAAATATCTGATGAGTCTGGTGCATACCAGAGTGAGTATATTTTACAATTACCTCTCTGGTGGTGGTAAAAATAATCACAGGTCATTCAGGTTGGATTTGCCTGAGCTGAAGCATGACAGACAGGTCTGCAGATGTAGAAAAACTACAGCTTGGCACTGTGGCTTTTTCACCAACATTGAGTACAAATATAAAAGGGAACCCAAACCAGGAGATGACTGTCAACCCTCCATTCCCTCCTAGCCTAAATATGAGATGACTTTGGCATCACTGAAAACTGTCAGGGAGCTTTTCTGCACAAAGGAAGAATTTGTGCTGTGAGCAAGATACTTTTACTTCAGTTAGGGAACAGCCAAGGGAAATATAGAGAAGCTGTCCAAAGAAATCAAGGGTTGAACAGAGTGGCTGAATGGTCATTTTATCGGGCTCAGCTTGCTTGGTGTGTTTACGGAAATTAATATGTATGATTAAATGTTTAGACTTTTTTAATAACTTGTTTCAAGCAAATAGATACTTCAGAAAATATCTGAAGTAAGCCTTAGTAGTCTTATACATATGTCTACATGAACACATGAATAATATCCCAAATATTGTTTGTATTTCCTCCATGGTTTAGCTGAAAATCTTCAAGGAGTAACACCTACACCACTAAGCTTGCTGGCCCAGATTTCATAGCCTAACAGCAGAATCCCTGTCAGTGCATAATTATGGTCTGTAAGTTCCATGTGAACAGTAATATTTTACGGATCACAGCTGTTGAATGCTATAGGAAATGAGTATCTGGAGTTAACTCTTTCACAATGCTTACAATCTGCAATAAATCTGGGAGGACTTCCTGTGCAGGAGACCTGCCTGGCAGGCACCCTTCAGCAAAGTGTGTGCATGTGTGTGTGTGGAAGCACACTGAATGAAAACAGGAATTCCTGATTGAAAATATATTTCTTACGTCAGCTGTCAGAGGTGGCATTAGAGTGTGTGGCATAAACATTTCAGTTTATCTGAAAGACAACAGTCAGATTTCCACATATTCACATGGAAAACTGTCCTTGGAGTAGTAAATTTCTTTTATTTTGTTAAAGAAAAAAACCCTTACTCTTAAACAATTTGAAGTTGCTACAGTCATATCTTCAGCAATCGGATGTCTTGTTATAAACGGCTAAGGTGTCAATGGCTAGCCAATTCCAGATAGTATCCTATATAAAAGAAAAACTGAAGATTGGATTCCTATTTTTTGCAAAAGCAAATTGAAAACTTTTACCTGATAAGGTATGGGTTTGAAACAAACTCAGACATCCAAAGAAATGGTAAACATGTTCTGGAAAGCTTTTCTCTAAAGTGCTTTTCTTTTTCTTTGAAATTTCAATAGGCTGGTTTTGACCAGTCCTGTTTGGATATGTTAGGAGCCATTACTGCTTTGCACACAAATATTTTCATGCTTGTACCAGTTCTGTTTCGTGAAAAAAAAAATTGAAGCTTTTTACTAAAATCAACCATCTACTCTTACTTGAATTCTTTCCTATTGTGAAGGAAGGTGAGCCAGGAAGAAAGAAATAATAAAGACATTTAGGGAAATAATTGGAACAGAATACAATGATACTACTAATACAATGATACTGTGTCCATATCTTACTGCTTTCATTTTCATGGCAGTTTTAAAGAATTAGATGAACACTAAAACTATTCAGAGGAAATGAGAAATACCAGAATTATGCCAGGTACAGGAGGATCGCTCAAAGGAGGAAGATGAAAGAGCTTTCCTTGATTGTAATTCTGACCTCCACTTCAGGCAAAGGAAAGTCAGAATTGTTTTCCCATATCCTACCAACCAGAAGTATATAATTTCCATCATTGTTTATATCTATAGCACTCCATTATGGAAAATGTATGACCAGATATGTGACTGACAGAGAAAGCAATTTGTAGAATCATAAAATGGTTTGGGTCAGAAGAGAACTTAAATATCATCTAGTTCCAATCCCCTTGCTGTGGGCAGGGAACCTTCTGCTAGACCAGGTAACCCCATCCAGTCTGGCCTTGAAAACCAGGTGGTTAGAGTATGGTGCTTATAATGCCAAGGTTTCAGGTTCACTCCCTGGAGGGGCTATTTTCTTAAGAGCTGGACTCAATGATCATTATGAGCCCCTTCCAACTCAGAATATTCTGTGATTCTAGCAGATTCCTGCCCAACCTCCAGGGATGATGAGTCTACAAATTCTTTGGAAAACTTGTTCCAGTGCCTCACCGCTGTCACAGTAAAGAAGTGCTTTCTAGTATCTAATCTAAACCTACTCTTCTTCAGCTTGAAGACATTCACCCTTGTCTTATCACATTATGCCTTGTGAAATGCTCCCTCTTGAGCTGTCTCATAAGCCTCCTTTAGGTACTACAATTAAGATCAACAATTGAAGCTTTGTCCCTCTTTCTTCTGGAGTTATTCCTAAGTCCTGCCAAAATGCCTACTGAGATCTACATTTGTGTATTTTCAAGCTGGGCTATATGTGTAAATTAATATATTTTTCCCTAAAGTTTATCAAAACCAACTATCTATAAACTTGAGGCAGTCCCGAATACAAGTGGATGAAAATCCACAGAATAGCACATTTCTTCTTCATATGAGTGGTAGCAAGTAATTTTAAACAAAAAGGTATAGTGCAAGGTGAGAGAATCTTGTTTTAGGAAGTCTTGCTTGAACGTCTCTAGCACAGAGAAATCAAAGGAATTAAAGTCCTAGAGGGTATATAATTCTTAGTGAACCTAAAGAAGTATTTGTTAGCAAAGTATTTGTTTCACTATGGAAAACAGTATTTGCCCTCCATGGGTAGATGATGAGTGTTCTTCTCCAAAAAGGAAAAGGACAAGATGACATTTTCACTCAGCAGCTTCAGTTCTTTTCTCAAGCAGTAAAGTTTTCAAGAACTGGATAAGTATTCTCATTAGCAATGCTAAGAATATCTAAATTAAAAATGTAAAAAATCTGAAAAGAATTTATATTCCCTGAGAGAGGAGAAAGTTGCCTATGACATGAGAATATATTTTAGATGCAATTAAACAACAGCAAAGCTTTATAAAAAGTGACACACTACTCTTAAAAGAGGTCTATAACTAACAATTACTACATTTGCTTGATCTTTTTTGGACAATATTAAACAGTGGAAATCACAAGACAGTTTTGTTCATGCATAGCTATAATGTGACTCCTACATAAATGTATCATTAATACACAAGTATAGTAAAGAAAAAAGCATACAGCAGCATTTCCTAGTCTCATTTACGCATTCTCTGTTTTGAGTAATTTCTTCTGTTTGGCTATCTTTCATATGTCTTGACAGTAAGCACATAGAAAGAGACATTTAAAACACTGATCTGTGGAATTTCTATTATATATGAAACCCCACAGTGCTTGAAAAAGAAAAAAACCCAACACTTCTTTCCCTTGATAGTTCAAAGAATTTCAGCTGATTTGCCCAGAAGTTGCATTTCTGCATGTTAAAATGTACAATAATTGCAAAAGAATAAACAATGCTAACACTTAATCTTCATAAAGAAGAAACAAGTTTATATTCCTTAACTGATCACTTGAATAAGTACAGGATACTCCCTTTTCCAGTGAAGTTCTGCCCTTTGTGTCTCAAAAATATGTTTCCTACAGAACAAAAGTTGTCCTGCAAAGACATTTGATTCTTGATGAAAAAGTATGATCTTTTTACGCTTACACATAACTGTAAATTTAACTAAAATCTGGCACAAATAAAAATGTTTAAGGTTATGGGTTAACACCATGTAATTTCCCAGGATAATGAGTTCAGCAAATGCTTGATGAGGAAATGAAGACTTCTTGGAACTGGCAAAAGCAACTGGAAATTATCTGTAAATGCTCCTGGTGTATTCATTATGTTCTTCTTGTGTCCTCCTAACGTAATTGTGTTTTTCCAAAGTGAGGAACATGTGGTGCAATATGTAGTCCCAGACTGGAAGCCACCTGTGCTTTCATTTGGTCAACAGTTGCAAAGCATTCTTGTAGGTGATGCCTCTAACCCTCATTCTGCCTGACCAATTTGCATTTTCAGCCTAACACATAGATTAGCATCTGCTAATACTTGTTGCTAATGCCTTGGCAGTGTATGCTCTCAAAACTGTGTACAGCATTTTTATACACCCGCCTTTCTTCCATCATGCATAAACAGGCGCAGCACAAGTACACAACCTTGCAGCCATCCCTTGTGGATATGTGGGTGTGCCTGCATTTGCAGGTTTTTCTGTGGAATACTCTTTGCGTGAAGAATCTCTGTTGGATTGTTGTGCCATGCTCTGCTGGCAGGTCTGGTTTGGAAGGCACGTGGAATAGCAGAAGAGAAAAGCTCTTGGAGTGATATAGCGTCATCTGAAATATGTGACTTTCCTCTTCAATTTTTTGAATAATTAAAAAGTACAGACGGCTTAAAATATCTAGCATAATTCTTAGTGCAATTAAAGACAATGTTTCATTTCATAAATAGAGGTGTCTGAAAACGAAGTAGAAAATATTTTCAGGGAGCTACATCTTTACATTAATTATGATCTTTTTTTCCAGCTGAGTCAGAAAGTACAATTTGAAAGGAAACTTCTGGGAAAGATGGATGCCTTTATTCATCATAGTGTCTGTTCTCCTTCTTCTGACCTCTTCCTTCTTTCATCCCTGAGAACTTTGTATCCATAACTGGGAGCTGTGATGTACATGAAAGTATGCTTCAACAATTATTCATTTCCTTGTGCTTTAGCTGTGTGCACCCTAGTACTTCTAAGCTCCCCAGACACATGGCATTCCCTGTGTGTCCTCTCTGATAGTTGTCAGGGGAAAAAATGACATGCAGCCAAGAGAAAAATAGTGGAGCAACCCAGGACAGATCAACTCCATTTGTCTTTGCTTCTAACGAGTACAAGGACTAAGATGGAATGAGTTAAAAAAGAGGAGTGGGAGAAAAGAAAAGGTAAGAAGTCCAGACATGAGGGGTAGAAACATTGTAAACCCTGGGCTTTTGTGGTTTAAATTACATCTGTAGAGGAAAATGTTTGAGGAGAAGGGTACCTTGGATGGTGGTAAATTGCACTTGTAACTGTAAAAAGGAACAAACATTGTTTAAGTCACTTCTCTTGGAAGATTTTGAGACAGTATACCTTATGACTATTTTGTGCATAGGAATTGGTTTGTGATGCTTGCGCCTGCCTGAAAGAGGAATTTTGATTTTGTTGTTACAACTTTTGGTCTTATTCTTTGAAGAGGTAATTGTTCTGCAATGTAACTGTCAAACAGAGGCATAGAGACACAGCAAAATGACCAAAAACCAATTACAGCTTGAACACTGAAAAAAAAAGCAATTTAGAACCTAACAACCACTTAGAAAGGCACTGGCAATGTATTTTGGTAGGTTTGCTTTGTGTGGGCATTTTTATTATCTTTCTTGATGAGGAGTTGGTGAGCAGTAGGTTGTACCTGTACTTATTTGTCTGAGAGGCTGAAAGTACATGAATAGGAAGAGCTGGTTATTATCTCTTTTAATTCAAGAACTGCAGATTTTCAAATTACAGTAACAGATGTTAAATTAAAAGAGGAAAAAAAGTCCATATTTCCTCAAAATGTGCATATTTAAGCCATAGGAAAGCGCAGATTCAAAGATCTGAAATCATAGATGAGATGAAAATAGGCTTATCCTTATTCTTTTACTATGTCTTAAGTGACTGCTTTGTCCGGGGCAGGGTGGCACTGATGGACATTTTAATTTAAGTCAATATAAATTTTGTATCTGAAAAAGAAAAATTGTAATTTCTACTGAGAGGAGAAAATTAAAACACAAACCCTGCAAGGAGGCATTTCCTCTCCTGATGGAACAATTTTAAATTAGCATAATCATAATCAGAAAATATTTCCTATAGAAGTACTGGTCTTGCCTGACTGAGCCTTATAAGAATATTCTCAAATGGTTATCTCAGATTATGCATAGCACCTGTTTTTGAAAAAAGTCTGTAATCACAAAGGATAAAACTGACTTAATGGAAACATTACTTACAAAAGTTGACTATATCTTTACTTGTAAAGAAAAAATTGTGTACAGGTATTTGTAAATACACAAATAAATTAAAAAACCCAAACACAACCCAAGTAAACACAAACGTTTTCTTGTATATCCATAGTATTTGTGGTATTTTGTTTCTGTGAATACACGAAGGAAGAATGTTTGTATTTCATAATGTTTTGGGGAAAAAAAAAAACAAAACCCTAAAAACTCCATTAGGAAAAATCAGAGGGGTAACTGCACAAATATTTAATGGGGGTGTCTCTGCTTTAGTTGCTTGGATTATTTGCTTGTTTTGGAATCAAAAGGCTTTAATTTTTATTTTGCATTTCTTTGTTTCTTCCTTTCATTTTGAGGATCCTAATTGAAAATATCTCCTTCAAATGGATTTGTCCATGTCTTGCCTTTGTTATTCCAAATATAAAGTAGGCTTCACTCTTAAATTTCTGTATTACTGTCGAATATAATTAAATTTATCAAGAAACCTACCTGAAAAGATTTGGTTTGCAAGTGCAACACAACATTAACCTGGAGGAAACAGTAGTCTAAAAGTCTAAACAAACCAAGAGTTAGTAAAGCTTATGCATTCTTGGCAGAAATAGGAGGAGGGGAAAGAAAGATATTTTGCTCCTCTCCACAATAATCTCAGCTGTCTAAATGTCTTGATGTTCTAAATCTCCCTCCTATCCTGCCTGCGCATTCCACTAGGGAAATCTTTGATAGCTAAGTACCTAGATTAGGAGTTGCGCAGTTGTTGCAGCTCTGCTTGTAAACCTCTGATGTTTAAGCTCACTTAAAATGCTGTTTCAGTGCTGCCTATTAATTTACAATTTTATTCACTACTATTAAAAAAGACAGCATGTGTCTGCTGTTGTTTCTGGAATACATAAAGGAGTTGAGCAGAAACAATTAATTCCGCAGGTTGTTCCGGCTTCCAGAGACCCCCACATAAATGTAGAGAGAATGTCTCTTCTCACACCTCTGCCAGAAACTGCATGATGTGGGTCATGCAGTGTGGATCCTGAGTGGTTTCACCTGGTGTTAAAGAACTATTATAAGAGTAATGAAAGATTATTATGGAAGCAAAATTTAGAGGAACAGAAAAAGCTGATATTTTATATGTGTGTAAGTGAAGTGTGGAGAGACATACCACTGGCATTTTGTCTGATCTCTCTGCAGACCTCTTCTTGAAGTTGAAAATAGTTGATATTAAAAGTTCACTAAACAGGAACTGCTCTTTTATTGTAAAAATTGGTTTTTTTAGTGTACCTTTGTATAGGGAATTATTCAAATGTCTTTATAACCTGCAATGGTTAGGTATCTGGTGTTAAGCACAAAAAATGCCATTTTTGTTACATCTCTACAAACTGTTGAGTTTCAAAGTTAATCTCAATGGCAACTAATGGCTGGTAATAATGGTTTTGTATGCCTGGTTATTGCCTTCAGCACCATTTGTGTAGTGACATTACCAGGAATGCCATTATTTTCCATCTAAGGAAAGAATAGCAAATGTCAGGATATGAAAGAAGAAAGACTCTGTTTTCCTTCTATCTTTCCAAAGCTAATTGGAACACATGGTCATAAACAGACATTTTTTTGTTAGCTCAGAAGAGTTGACAGTGTGAAGTATGAACTACAAGTTAATTTAACATTTTCCCAAAAAAGAGAAATAACATACTTTATTTTATGGTACTGACATACAGCGTTAATGTCTGATTTGAGGTAGGAGGCTTTTCAACTGAGGTATTATTGTAGAACTGTTGGGCCAAATCCTTGAAGACTGCTTATTTTTTCCACTGTTTTAATGCCACCAAAGAGCCTGGCAGGATGTCACAT
>VWZV01004677.1:0-17225 GCA_013397155.1 Irena cyanogastra
TTTACATGTGCTCTCCTTAGATAGATTTTTGACCACATGTTCATATTTACTTCACCAAGCTTTCTTGTAGCACATAAAATGAATGTTCAAGGATGTTGCTGTCACCGGCTAAAACTCATACAGGAAAGCTCTTCACAATCTACCTTTACCTACTTCTTCTTCCAAAAATGTTGAGCAGTTTTTGGTATTCATTCGCAGTGGAATTCCAACACTTGCAGATGTGTCCACACTTGTGAGGCATCTCAGACCATTTATCAGGTAATAATCACAGAATCACAATATCACAGCATTTTGGCTGGAAGGCACCTCTGGAGATCACCTAGTCCAACCCCCCTGCCAAGGCAGGGTCACCCAGAGCAGGTTACACAGAAACTTTTCCAGGTGGGTTTTGAACGTCTCCAGAGACTGAGACTCCATGACCTGCTTGGGCATCCCGTACCAGAACTTTGCCACTCTCAATGTAAAGAAGTTCTTCCTCAGGCTGAGGTGAAACTTACTGTATTTTAGTTTATGACCATTGTTCCTCATTCTGTTGCTGGGCGCCACCAAAAAGGATCTGGCACCACTCCCTTGGCACCTGCCTTTATATCCATTAACGAAATCTCCCCTCAAAGTTTTCCATACTGAAGAGGCCCAGTTCACACGGTCTCTCCTCATAAGAAAGATTCCCCTGTCCCCGCATCATCCCTGTGACCCTCCACTGGACCCTCTCTAGTAACTCCTTATCATTCTTGTACTGAGGAGCCCAGAACTGGACAGAACAGGGCTGAGTAGAGAGAGAGGATCACCTCCCTTAACCTGCTGGCCACACTCTTCCCAATGTACCCCAGGATACCACTGGCCCTCCTGGCCACAAGTTTTCAAAAAAGGGACTTGTGCACTAAAGTAGCTTTCTCATGCATGACTATCTAAGGCTAGCTCCCCTCTGGATGTCTTAAGAATCCTGAAGCTCTGCCAGACGGCCACATAACCATTATGCATCAAAACACTTTTATACAACTTTTGCAGCAGGTCTGTAGATGAGAAAACTAAAGCTGAAAGCTAAAATTATTTTTTTTATAACATAATTAAAGTTATGTGAAAGTCTGAGATACAACTGTAGAGAAGCCAGACCATTGTAACACTAGAGAGTAATTGCAAAGAATGACTGGCAGTCCTGACTAATGAGCAAAGCAGTTCATTAAATATTTTTCTATAAACTGAATGACAGAAATCATTTGGGACTTAAATACTGTCTGGACTATGTTTGAAATGTAGTTGAGATAACCAAGACCATTAAGTATTCAAAATAATAATAACTTATTTTTGTAGAAACAGAAGTGATTAAATTGAAGGAACTCTGAATTTTGTATTGGCCCAAAACGTGGATTTTTAAAAAAATAAAATGGTTAAAATGGTTCTAAAATAAACAAGCATTTTGCTGCTGCACTGAAAATTCAAACACTGACATGTAGTATTGGACTCATTAAACTTTTCTTACTGGATAAGAGAAGTTTAGGTCTGTACTCTCATTCCACTGCACAACATCATTAAATAATCTCAGTAAGATTATGAAACCAACTACAGAGCCTTTTATTTATTATAACAAATTTTAAAATCAAACTACAAAACAGTGAGAAGAAAATTAGATTTTGGGAATCTCTCGTTTAAATAATCAAGAACTATACTAGAAAAGGCAGTGCAAACATTTTCCCCACAATACATTGCATAATAATATTAAAACATGCAGATCTAATTTGTGAATGTTGTAGCTTTACACGTACACATAGAAGTTACCTTAATTTGTTCAGATGCTCTGCTTTAAATGTAATATTGCTGCTTCCATCTGGCTTATTTCTACTGTCTTTCCTAAGGAAATCATCCAGTACAAGAGAGATTTCTTCATTCACTAGTGCCTTTCTGGATGAATAGTTCCACTCATGAAGGGTGCAATCTATATTCCTAGATAAGGATTTTAAGGTCCTTTGTTTATAGAGGAGAAACAAAAGGAAGTAGTGCATTTGTTTCTTACTGAAAAACAGAATATAAAACATAGAACCCCAAGTCATTAGAGACATGACCTAGATGCTTATACTTTTGAATGCATAGAAAGATTTTTTCAGGTACCAATCTCCTTCCTAACTGCTTAAGAATTCAAATTTTCATAAAAATAGCTTACACACTGAATTATTTTTCACATGAATGACTGTCTCAGGGTAGATCCCCTTCATATATCTTAAGCATCTTGCAGCTCAGTCTGTCAGATGGACACATAAACATGATGTGTCAAAACTCTTATAAAACTTTTGCTTCAGGTCTGTAGTTAAAGTTACATGAAAGTTTGAGATACAATTGCAGAGAGGACAGACCATTGTATATTGTTCAACTTTTTTTTCAGGGTCTACCAACACAGTTTTATGAGGAAGATAAAGAACTGAAGTAAAAACAAAATGAGAATGTCTACTATTCCCAAATTCCCTTTGATGTACAGAATAGATCTAAAATCTAAACAAGTTTTAAAAAATATGATCACTTAGAAAGAAAAAAAAAAACAAGATTTTTTTTTTTAAAGTCATCAGGACTTCATTTGTCATGGAGGTCTTGCAGATGATTCTAGAAGACAATGCTTTAGAGAATCCTTGACATTCATCTATGACCAATCCCAGACACTGCAAAATTTCTGCTACATGAAATGGAAAGCTTTGCACCATTTTATGACTCATGGACTCAGAGGTCCTTTTCAGTGGTACAATCACTGAAAGTCATAACAACAAAACCCAGAGTTTACTTTAGGGATAAGATAGTTCTATCTCTAGTTATTTTAAAACAGCATATTGAAGTTGTGATCTTTCCAGGGGTGTATATCACCTAGACAATGTACTTAAGAACTTTGTGTGACCACTGGTTGCCACAAGAACTGCCAGCATTAGAGAAGACTGAGCCAAATATTCTATCATCCAGCATTTTAATCACTGAGAAACTTGTTGGCAAACTCTGCTCCAATAACACTAATTGGGTAAAGTAGGTGCAGGGCTAATTAAGTTGTACTGATCCTTATTTCTTTATGTCCTAAATACATATTTTTACTGGATTCCATTCTACTTGATAGGAGGCTGTTGAAGTTAATCACATAGGATAAGTTTAGCCACTTGCAATGAAGCTCCAAAAAGTATCAGGAAATCTTCAGTTTGGTTTTCATTAAGCTGTGGCAGAGAATTTGGCCTGAAGCCAGTCTTCTGTTACAGCTTTTAATTTGGCCCACTGTCAACATCTTCAAACAAAACTTGCATGGCTTTTACAACAGAGCATTTAATAATTTAGTATTAAATTAAGCTATGTATTCCTTGACAGATTTGGGCACATAAAATGGAAACTGAGTTTTTTGTAACTGCCAAAAAGACAATAGAAAAAAACATGGACTATCTGGATATGACATAGTTCATTGTACTCTCCACATGTACAGCTATTAATAATGAAAACAATTAAGAGGGAGGGGACATTCCAATCAAAACTATTCTACAGTCAGGGTTTATACAGATTATGTCCATGTGTGGAATACAGGGATATTTTTGAGAAACAGTAGAAGAATGAAAAAAAAATGCTATGCTAGGAAAGCTGTGGTAAAGTCAAATCAGCATAGAGCACTGCTCTCTCAACTATTTTAGTAGGAATATGACAAAGTAAATATACAATTTTTGCTCTGAAATTTTTAAGTATCTGAAATCCCTAAGAAGCACTGCTACTATTGACCATAGTAGGGGAGAATAAACATTTTTGCAAATTCAGCCTAATTACAGACCTGGAAAACATGGGTTCAACCTACTCCAATTTCCCTTAAGATGCCAGTCATCCTTTTCATTATGTTTGTGTTCACATACACTACAATCAAAAATGAAAATGTGTCAGTCTATTTTTAATGACCAAGACCTACCACAGATGTAAATAAACATTATTTAAATACCATACATAGAGACAAGTAAAGAAATGTGTAAAATTACCCTATTTTATAATTTCCTTCCTTCCTTCCTTCCTTGCTTCCTTCCTTGTTCAGTAATGTACCCATTTTAACATCATCCTTGTGAACAACACTTTACTTTCTTTGTTATATGTGATACTGAGAATGTTGCATGGAGAACTAGAAATTTAACATATTTAGTATTTCTTTCTATTTAAAAATAGACTAGCACATACTGTTTTGCTGTACCAAATAAGTATAGCAGCTTGTTAACACAATCAATGTTTTCACATATAATCTATTTATTTATAATCTAGTACAAGATGTGGACTTACAATTTCTTTATGAATGCACTTGGAGTTTCTTTTAAATGGCGAATACAGAATGAACCTGCTCATGGGAAAAGAATGCTGTGTATCTCTGTTATTGCTTCAGTCTAGAACTGTTACAGCAGCTGCCTTTGTGGATGGCTTACAGCTGCATTAGAGCTCAAAAATGTATAATTTATAGCCTAGCACTTAAGTTTTCACAAAAAGCTGAGAATCACAGGGATTTAGCTCTAGCAGCTTTAAAACACAGAAAACTAATTTTCCACAACGGTTTGTGTACTGTTATGATCAATGTTTTTACATATGAACATTTTAAGTAAATAACCTGATGTACAAATAATGCACAGATGCAAGAATTGTTTGAGTTTAGCTGGAGATGTTTAAAAGGTTTTTTCCTGTTTATTTTAGCTGTATTCCTTCTCCCCTTCCTTTGCTAACCCCTTTCTGGGAAAAAAAAAAAGTATTGTAATGCTTAATTTTTAGCAGAAAGTTTAACAACCATGATTTGGAAAGATCTGAGATTAACTAGGTACTACTACTTGATTTATTTTTCCTTTAAATTTAAATCAGTTATACTGGGACAACCATGAAAATCAATCCTATAGAAGAAAGAAAACTGAGCAACAAAAATAAGCAGAAGATATAACTTCCACTTATCTTCCTCCTAATGTATGTATTCAGAAAACATTTAAAATGTATTTTTATGTTTTAAAGAAGTGCTTATTTAAGAGTTTTACCCAGATTATTTTCTCTTAACTTTACACCACCTGTAAATTATATCAAAATTAATGAAAATCTGAACTCATCAGTAGCTACTTCTTAGCATGTTTTTATTTCACAAATAGTAGTGCATCTTTCTTTCTTTACCGCCCTACATTCAGATATTGAGATATTATCAGGCTTTTAATTACAGACTGAACAATAAAAAAACAAAAAGTAGAGTGTCCTCAAGGCTCAAGTGTCATTTTGGATGGAATTATCCATCTGGCATTTAATTTTCACTTTTGACACAAGTCACAGCCTTTGTCAGAAACAATTTTTGTTTGGATGCTGGCTTTTCATACATTGTGAGAGAAAGCTGTCTGACTCATTCCCTTAACCCAACAACATAGTCAGAAGCATTCTCATTGTGAAATGACTCAAGAAATCAGCTGTTTGGAATGCATGAAGCTCACACCAGAGGTTTCAGGAGTAGTTTTTTAAGCTCCTTTCTTCCTAAGTAATCGTCATTTCCACAGATCTCTATTACTGGATACATGGGAAGCTGCCATATTAAATCACTATAATGTTCCTAAAAATTACTCTTATAAGACACTTCAGAATAAATGAAAACAAAACAAATTTGCAGTAGGTGGGCACAAGAAGGTTCATTCTTGCTGCACATGTACATTACTTACAGATGTTCCCAAACAAAGAGAAGTATTTCGTAATTTGCAGTACATTTTGAAACAAGGGAGCATTAAAAAAAACTACTGAAGAGCAACACAGAACATTAGCTGCACTCTGCTATTATTAAGTGAAGATTCAGCCTTAAGCATGTTTAAAAGAGAAAAATGAATCCACAGAATGACAGGATACCCTACAGGATGCCCGAAGCCTGGGCACATTTAATCTCTTATAGTGTATGAGGTATTGTGTCACTCACTCTAGGAAGCAGCTCAAAAAACTGTTGTCTTGTCACCCACAGGACGTGTCTCCAAGAGAGTATGAGATAAAAGATCTTAGGCTTAGCAACTCCACAGTGGAGACAGTGCTGCAGAGACAGAGACTTTACAAGGGCCTGCAGTGACTAGACAAAAGATAATGGTTTTAAAATGAGTGTAGATTTAGATTATGTATAAGGAAGAAATTCTGTACTGTGACTGTGATGAGACACTGGAACTGCTGCCCAGAGAGGCTGTGGATGCCCCACCTCTGGAAGTGTTCAAGGCCAGGCTGGATGGGGCTTTGAGCAAACTGATGTCACTGTCCATGGCAGGGGTTGGAGCTACATGAATTTTTAAGATCTCTTTCAACCCAAACCATTCTGTAGTTCTTTGATGTTCTACTTCAGACTGCACTAAGGAGTAGTATGAACTCAACCTTTAAACTTTACCTTTTTTTGTTTCTGCCCAGGGCTTCCACAACATCTACTGAATGGCTAAATGTAGAATGGGATTTATCATGGACTGATGTTTGAATTTAAAGTACAAAATATAAATACACTATAAAATATAAAATTAAAGACATATAAAGAACAAATAGATAGGCACTGTGACTTTCCTTTTGCTACACTGATGCCTAAAGGAAACTTACAGAACACATGCCAAATTTAGATCCTAACCACCCAGTCTACTTTACTTTCAGCAAGGAGACCTAAACAAGTTCATTTCCCCTCCTGCCTTTTTAAGTTACTAACACTATATTACCAAAGCATTCGGCATCTTCAAGGGAACTTCCTAATATTAATGGACCATCAAAAATTTCATCAAATTTTCCAAAACTGAGAGCTGGGAAGCTCAAGATGCCTGCAGCCCAGGGCAGCCAGTCCTGATACAGTGCCTCAAAAGAATCTTCAGGCTATCTACAATGGGCTTGCTGACAGGCTTGCAAAAGCTTTCGAGATGGAAAACTCTGATAAATACTTTTTCATGAATGTTAGTTTACATTGTTTATGCAGAGCTGAGCTATTCTATTTCAAACACTGAATAAATAGACCTTTTTAAATTACTTTGACTTAAATTGGCTTCAGGTGACTTAGGGGGTTAATAGAAATTATACTATTTAGCATTTATTATTGTAATTATCATCATCATCATTAGCAATGCACTCTCCAGGTAATAGATGTGTTTTACTCTGGTCCTGTATACATTTAAGAAATAATGTTTTGATCCTAAACCAAAACCCAGTATGTCCATGAAAATAATGCAGCTGCCACACATATGTGACTAAGATCCTAAGTGAAGATTAAATGATAAGAAATACACGTTACTGAGACTCTTAAGTGAAAATTATAGGAGACATAATAATGCTTTTTTAGTCATACTCAACAGCAGCTCATTAATAGTGCTGATACACTAATTCCAAAAAACCCACTAATTATCCTACTAAAAAAACCTGAACATTACTTAATACTACAAAGGAAGCATGCTCACAGAGACCTAAAATCTTTATCACATGTGCCAGGTCACTTCAGATGGTTAGAATATGATGATGGGAGACAGTATGCAGAATATGAAGCATTTTTCTTACAATCATCTAAGATATCTGCACAGATACTTATTATTAAAATTGTAAATGTTACATTAGAATATATGGTACAAACAGCCCACTGATTTGTTAAAAATAATGAAAAACTGGGTAAGAAAACAGAAGCAATCTTAATATTTAAGAAAGAGGAAAAAAAGAATGCATGCAGACAAGCACATGAATCTCCACATAGAGGTTTTTTTTAATTTTATTTTATGAATTCATGAGTACGTGTGAGCTCAAGTCCAGGGAATGGAGAAGAACAGTCACTCTTCTCTCAGCAAGGGATCCATTGTTTTTTCTTACAAATAAAAGATAAGATAGCAAAATGGAGCATTTATACTGAATCAATATTGATGGACAAACATTTTTGTTTTTTATTTTAAACAACTTAACTAGGAGAATGCTGTTATGATTTCAGAACCATTCTTCAAAAATGCAAAAGTGTTGGAGCTGAGACTGCTTGCTTCAACACAACGCAGTCTTTTGCCAATGCTTTGTGATACAACTTGTAGTTATAAGTTATATGCTTAGTCTTTCCAAGAAGAGTTTGCAAGAGGAACTGGAGACAAAGTCAAACCTTCTATAACATCAGTGATGTTGCTAGCCATCCTTATAAATAAGAGAATTTAAATTCAGCAGAATATATATCCAGTAATGAGCAGCTTACTGGTGGAAAGTAATCCGTTTTTTCTCCACTTACCTGCAAAGACTCAAACAGACTGACTGGGTAAACAGAAAGAAAATTCAAATTATAGTGATTGAAACACAACTAAAAAACCCATCCAAACCCTCAACTACATGTTGTGTTGTTTCTTCAACTTCCGACACAAAAAAACCCAAAACAAACAAAAAAAAAACAAACAAAGAACAACAGCAACAACAAAAAAAACCCCTAAAATATAAAACCAAAGCCAAGCCAATAAATTCTAGAATACATATGAATCCTCACACTCGCAAATGTATTGGCAGCTAAATAATTAAAAATCAATTCATCTAGTAGGTAGAAATAAAAGGTAACCAGATTTCAGGAATGCTCCATCAGCAAACCCCAACTTATGTTTTAATACAAGAATGGAAAGTTGTTCGCAAGACCTCATGCTGAACAATAAATTCATACACTTCTAGCAGCAGACTATCTGATGATACATAATTAATCTTTGACTGATTACTTTAATTTAGGCACTGCAATTATTTTTGCAAAGACTATCACAAGCAGAAAGAGTGATAAAAGTTTTTTTCAATATCGATTGCAATAATTCTATTTAAATCAAACTTAGATTTATACTCTTTCAACCTCTCCTTTATCCAACCCTGACTAGTCTGGTTTTATTTTTATATTTCTTATGTCTGAATTTTTATTCATGCTCCAAGTTAATTTCTGACTTCATTATTACAATTTGCCTTGCTATGGTATTCTTGAGTTTGGATTGATCTTGCAGAATTTAACAATCTGAGGCTCACAGCAGATACCTGAATTTGGTCTCAGATACTGTCTCAACACTACTGCACCATGAAAGACTTCAACAGACTACTGTACAAACTGTACCAATAACTGTATAAATGAGTGCTACATAGTACAGCTTAAGTGTCCACCTACATAGTAATGAATTGCAGTAAAAATTTCCCTAATATTCATTTTACAGATCTGAAACCAGCGGATTTATAATAAGTCTTTTTGCAGATTGTATTCTACATTTTGGCTATGGTTCTTCAACAAATATATTCATTTCAGCAGCAACTACACATCATTACTCGAATCTAATTCAAAATGCTTGCCCTACCAGTATATGCTGCCAGACATATTCATTATCCCTTGCCTCGCAGATGACACTCATTCACTCACTCTCACCTCATCGCCATTTGTAAATTTTCTCTATTAACTTGCAAAGTTTTATTAAGCTTTTGAGAAGCACAGATTACTGCTTATCCTCTTGAAGTCACTAATTCTTTGCAGCACTTTGTTTTCAGTAAACCACTTAAAACTGTTGTGCATATTCTTTTTTCTTCCTGGAAGCTGGAATATTCAGGTCAGTTTTCTAGGATTTTTGAACAGCTAGTTCAAATAGCAGCAAAACTGCTCACCCTCAAAGGCTTGCATGAAAGGTCCTAATAACTGTGCAATACACTGAATTCAGAGTCTCCGGGTTTTCTGTACAGTCTGTGAGTAGGGAGAACAAAATATATAAAATTAAAGAGCTATAGTGAATGGGATAGCATCAGACTGGTGACCTGTCACTAGTGAGGTTCTGCAGGGCTCCATCCTTGGCCCAGTTGTTTTCAACATCTTCGTTAACCACATGCACGCAGGACTTGAAGGAATACTAAGGAAGTTTGCTGATGATGCTAAATTGGTAGGAGGTGTCAACTCCCTCAAGGGCAGAGAGACACTGCAGAGAGACCTCAACAAATTTAGGGCAAGTGCAGGATTCTGCACCACCTGGGTAACCATGGTTGTCTGTCTAGACTAGGGAGGAAGATGCTGAAGAGCAGCACTGCAGAAAGGGATCTGGAGGTCGTGGTTGGTGGAAACTTCAGTATGAGCCAGCAGTGCCCTGGCAGCAGGAGGGCCAACCCTGCCTGAGGGACATCAGGCACAGCATGGCCAGCCAGGCAAGGGAGGGGATTGTCTTGCTCTGCTCTGCACTGAGGCAGTCTCACCTTGAGTGCTGGGAGCAGTTTTGGGCACCATAGTATAAAAAAAACATTAGGCTCCTAGAGAACATCCAAACGAGGGCCATGAGGATGGTGAAGGGTCTGAAGGGGGAAGGCATATGAGGAGTGGCTGAGGTCACTTGGTTTAGCCTGGAGAAGAGGAGATGAAGGGTGACCTCATTGAAGTCTACAACTTCCTTGAGACTTGAGAAGGGAAGAGTAGGGGCAAGTATTCATCTCTTCAGTCTCATAACTACTGACAGAACTTGAAGAAATGGCAGGAAGTTAGCCACAGGAGGTTTAGTTTGGCTATCAGGAAAAAGTTTTTCACCCAGAGGGTGGTTGGGCACTGAAACAGGCTGCCCAGGGAAGTGGTCACAGCATCAGCCTGTCTGAGCTCAGGATGCATTTGGACAACACTCTCAGGCACAGGGTGTCATGCTTGAGATGCCCTGTGTAGGGCCAAGAGTTGGTCTTGATGATCCTGATGAGTTCCTGTAGTGGTTTTGGTTCGCCAATTTGAGTTTTCCTGGCCTATGCACCAATTAATGTGGTGGGACTAGCACCCCCCACTAGCAAACGCCAGTGCACCCACTAGAATATTCTTACTCATTTCCTGCTGTGAGATAGGATAAGGAGGAAGGTAAACCAGGCTCAAAACTTTAAAAGGGTATAAAGAAAAGCTTTATTAACAGTAACTAAAAGAAAGAATAGAAAGAATCAGAATAAAACCTTCAGAACACTTCTCTTCCCTCCTGAAACCTTTTCTTTCCTAGTAACAACATACAGAAACAATTCCGTCAGTTTATCACTTATAGAATTTCTACTCTTCAGTTCACGTAGGGAGAAGAGTCTCTCTTGTCATGTTATGGAGACTTCTCCACATGAGAACAGTTCTCTCATGGCTTTTAATTTCTACAAATAGCATCCACATGTCGCTGTGACGGGAAGAGAACGACACGGACTCCAAGGCTGGGTGTTCAGGAAGAATCTACTTCATTACAAAAGTTCTCTACTTTCATACTCTACTCTGATCCAACTGGACCGGATTGGTTAACTAATCAATACATTATGCCTGGTTGGCTGGCCAGCCCAACACCTTTTAGTAAACTATCTTAGAAGGAAAAGAAAAAAAAGCAGAAAGAAGGGAAAAACAGCACGTGCCTATTGTTACAAGAACAGGTTATCATTATTTTGACTAGGACTTCTCTGAGTCTCTAGCTGACCCTGAAAAGTACGGTTTTCTTGCTCCCTGACCGAGGTTGTCGGACCACATCCACACGGGAATCTGCAATTGTGAAGTCTCTCCCATCTTTCACAGCTTTCCCACAGCTACGTTTATAGGCAACTTATAGGATGCTATTTTAAGGATGAGCTGCTCAAGAGTAAAGGTCCTCTTTATCTGTCTCTGAGATCATCTTCACCTCTGGGAACAGAGGTCTTCTTCTTCCCCTGGGGGCAAAGGGTCTTCATCACTCTTCTCTGTGTCTGTCCAAACTTCTCATGGGATCACAGCTACTTCAACATCTGCCTGCTTTAGCAGCTTTAGTGCCTTTTCTGATATCTACAATTTGAATGCTTCATCTCCCCATATTTTTCAATGAGTTAAAGGGAAAAAGAGTGATTTATCAATTACATTCTTCTCCATACGCTTACAAGTGGATTTCAGTCCAAACATGAGGCAACTCCTCGTTCTCTGGGACTTGACTTTTTTCTTTACTGACCTTGGTGTCTTTATGTTGTTCCTCTATATGTCCACCTCAGCCAGGGCCTTGCAGCCTCCCCTCTCTGCCTGGCCGGGATGGGCCTGGCAGGCTCCCTGGAAAGGGGCCTGGCCCTGTGGCAGAGCCCGCCCAGCCCGGCCTGGCCGAGATTACCTGTTCCCAGGCCTTGTTACCTGTTCCCAGGCCTTGTTACCTGTTCCCAGGCCGGAAGGAACAGAGAGCATTCCCAGGGTTTGTTCATTTCAAAATGTGAATCTCACAGAGGCAGATCTAGTTTTAATTGGCTCATTAACATGCCTGTTCTCAAAGCTAGCCAGCAATTGGTTTTGCTAGGCACAGAGGAAGCTCTCAGCATCTCCTCACAGAAAAAATCACTTCTGTGGGTGGCTCCAATGCAAAACCAGCACAGCCCCTTCCAACTCAGCTTATTTTATGATTTATGATATTCACTGTCCAGCACATAAGAACACATTTCTGTCTGAAACCTTGGTTGGTATTGTGGTAAGCCAACAGCAGAAAAAACAAGCTAAGTATTGCCAATATCACTTCCAAACTTCCATTTGTTTTTCAACATTAAAATTAACTTGTGTAGAAAGTGATAACTAGTGCACTGTTGTACAACTTCCAAATTTTTAAAAACAATGTGATCGAATAAAGTAGTAAGACTCAAACTAAGATAGTAAGTAGTAAGACTCTAAGAGTTCAAAATGCTTTCATCAATATAGCACACTCATACTAAATTTTCCCAAAAAACATACCTCTTTTTGCTAATTAAACTACTTGAATACAAAAAATAGAACCAAAATACAATGTATTCACCAGCATATTCACAATCACTTGCTCCATACATTAATGCATGGGAAGAGAATACCAGATTGTGTATTTATAATTGCTTATAATACAAGTATGAACGCACTGCTTGAATATTCACTGAAGTATTCAGTGGGTCACAATTTGTTAATGCAGCTCATTTTCACTGCACTTTTTGAAAAGGATTTTGTTTTCTATAATTTTTACTTTACTCCAAATGAATTTGGAGCAGACTATGACGTAACCACCCCTTTTCACAAGTAAGCACTTCTTTCCTTGCCACACTTGTTGTGCTGGTATAGACATATGGATCATAATAAAGCCAGTCACCTAGGTAATATTTTCAGTGTCTTTCTTCTACCATTTTAGGAAAGAATATCTCAAATTTGCACATTAGCCACGGGAATCTTTAACTGACTTTTCAGAAAACACCAGACTCACACAGCTTGATTACTTTATTTCAATTTTCAAATCAGAGTCTGTCTAACTAAAAACTGAAATATAATGTTTCCAATCTTTTCCACTCCAAACTGTAATGGTTTAAGCCATTCTATTTACCTGCACCTCTCATTTTCTTATGCTTCTCTTACTCTGCAGCTGTTGATAGTTCTCATTTTCCTCCTTCACTGGTTTTTAACAGTCCACTAAGCATAAATTCTGCAGCTTGTTAATCCTGGGATTCATTTTCCTCCAACTCACCATCTTGTTACAGCGCTATATCTTTACTTGGCTCCTGCCTTGCAACCTGAATTTCTTCCAAGGCTGCTGCTTTATGAAAATTTTTAGGTTTGTGTATTCTTTTCAGTTGGGCAGCTGCTGGAGAATGGCAGCCATTGTCCTCCAAGCATTTTCTAGCTTACACACTCAAGGTTCTTTTCCTCAGTCCAGTCACCTCAGGAGCTTAGCATAAGCCCAAAAGCTGTGAGTTTTCAAGGAGATTTTAGGTGAAAATTTAGTACGTAAGAAGAGACTTCTCCTAAAGACATAAGAGGCACATCAAAAGGAATGAACTAAGGGGGGAAATGCAGACAATGACAGCAGCATTAAGTATATAAAGTGGAACAAAGCATGAGACCCCAGAGGAACATGGAAGGACCAAGATATCAATAGAATGATTTTCTGCTTAACTAGCTCAGAAAGGATTCTATAAGCTTTGCTTCAGAAAATGTTGACCTCAATGGCTTCAATAAATCCATTGATTCAAAGGAAACCATATTATCTTGTAATATGATATTTAGTTTGCCGTTTTCTCTACCAGAGTACATGGCAAGAATCAGTAACTAGGCATTGCCAGTAGTCTTTTCTAAGAGTAAAAGTTATTTTTTACCTCAGGATAGCTGTAATTTACTTTATTGGCATAATCAACTGATAAAAAACCCAAAACTTTTTCGTTTTCTTCTTCATTTCTGCACCCCAAAGGTCAACTTTTATTTTCATTCCTCTCTATATCCCACATGCCTACACAATATCAACTACTTCAATCGATACAGTTCTTTCCAGACACAAAAGAAATGCAAATTCCAAGTATTCGGACAATTCCTTTTTAACCCATTAAGTTAAAAAACAAACAAACAAACAAACAATAAAAAACGAAGCAAAACAAAACAAACTGAACCAATCA
This sequence comes from Irena cyanogastra, assembly GCA_013397155.1. NCBI lineage: Eukaryota > Metazoa > Chordata > Aves > Passeriformes > Irenidae > Irena > Irena cyanogastra. The sequence goes on from VWZV01004677.1 coordinate 14,302, forward strand.
ACCAACCAAACAAGAAATACACAAACCAAAACTCAACAAAGCAAACAAACAAACAATAATACACTGCATAGGTGTAACATTGGCATTCATGCCTGACGAGCAGCAACTTACCAGACTAACCCTTTTTATCCATCTGAGCTCAACTATCATGTGCAGGTTTCCAGCACATTGTTTTGACTTATTTTATTCATCATTCCTGAGACTAAAGATGGATGGTATGGAAATCAACATTACCCTCAGGTCTTCCCACACTAAGCCCTAGAGTGCAGCAATGGCCTTTTTATCTGACCACACACATCTTCCAGACCAACATGACAAAGGCTCATGCTGGCATAAAGACAAGGTCCTACAGCAGTGAGTCTACTTCTTGTAGTCTACTTTTGGGATCCAGCAGCTCAATTAAAGATTGAAAAAATCATTGTGACTACACTTGCAGTAAAACTTGAGACTTTGTCACAAAATGTATGGCTCTGGTTTTCCTAGTACAGAAAAATCCCTGAAAGATTTGTACAACCAAAATTATAGGCATGATATTTATTCCTCTGTGTTGGCCACTATGTCCTAACAGTTTTATATATATCCATTTCTCACACATTGGTTTCTTGCCTTCATAAGGGAGACAGACACAGATTGGAAGCCCTTGGTTTATGAGATATATTACAGCAGGGCAGAAACATAATGGACATAGAGAGTTTAATGTTTTCCTTTCTACAAAGCACCGGTTTATTTTCTAAGGCAAGAGTTAACAACTTCTTCCTCATATTACTCTACTAACATAAGGCTTCCTGAAGTGAGATCTGTAAAACCTCACAACAGTATAAAAGAAATATGTCACCTTTCTTTGTTATCAATAATAATAATAGTATGCTTCTTTTAGCCTTTACTCATACACTTGAATCCTCAATAAAATTGTTCAGTATTTGAATGCTCACATTTCAGCCTTTGGCTTTTCAGTATTTGAATACTCACATTTCAGCATTTTGCTTTTCCAGTACTCTCGATCAGATATGTCTGTTCACTTCCCACAGCTTGCCCTTTCACTCAAAATGTACTGCTTTAATTTGACACATTTGCCTTGCAACTGATCTTCCTAAGTTTTGCTTCTCTGCTGTGATTATGGCTCCCATTCTCATTCTTTCCATTAATTTTAATTAATTAATCAGAATCTGGAATTGAAAAATAGAGTAGTCTCAGCATTGTAGGATACTTGAGAGGGAAATGGGAATTCTTGATTTGCTCCATAGTCATCTGCTGACCTTTTAGGTTCTTTTCTTAATTAACAACATGGCTTATAGTATCTCTCCTTAAAAAATTGTCTCTATCATAGATAATCAAAACTGAAATAAAACTACTATTAAATACATAGTAAAGAGTAATATAAATTAAGACCAGTCCTGAAGTCACTCTGGGTGAAAATTTGAAAGGCTGGAAGGGAATCCAACCAACCTTTGCCTCTACTGGAAAAACAGTAATTTGCTGGTATAGGTAATTGGGAACTACCAATTAAGTATATTGAGTATTGAGCATTGAGAATAGTAAAACCCTACAATGTTTAACATTTAACAAGTAGAACTTTGTACTGATAGTGGAATAGTCAAGTATTTTACATGTTTCTCACAGTTATATTAAAAGACATGCTTTCTAACTTAAACTCTGCATTTTCTGTATCAGGTGCACTTAAGAAGGCAAACTGGCAGTATTGTATGTGTATTCATGATTTTTCCACATCTGAATTTACATTTTCTACATCTGAATCTTTTTTTTCTCCATAATTAATATTCCTTTATATAATTATAAAGTTAAAAAATGCCTTAATATTCTACTAGGTATTACACAGTATTATGCCACTTATATTTAAAAACGCTTGGACAAAAAAAGAATCACATTAATGCCAATTTAAAAACGTAATTGAACAATGTATGACTGGGGCATGACTTATCAAACTATAACTCTCATGAAGAGGAAGCTCATGAAGGAAGATCAAAGACAGAGTGACAACTAAGAACACACCATGGTGTGACTTGGAAATTAATACAGTGTGTGAGAAGTCAGCTCCTACAGGGAAGGAAGGGAAAGGGGAGGAAAGGAAAACAGGTCCTACAACAAGTGGTGGTGTAAAAATTGTCCAGAATTGAAAAGATGTATGGCATGTATTTTCTATTATAATTTATGACTACCCCAGGTCATAAAGATTACAACCTTTAAAATTAAATCTTCAGAAAACAATAATAAACATGACAAAAGAGCAAATGAACAGCAGAAAAACTGTAGCTTCTGGAAAGATGACAGTCTTAAGACTGGCCTTACATGGAAAAGATACCAAGGTGCCTGTCTATAATGATGGGAAATAAAAGAAAAATACTTTCCCAGAAAAAGAAAAAAAAAAAAAAAAAAAAAAAGGCAGTATACAATGCTATGCTGAAGAGAAAGACTCAAGGGAAAATCCATTTCTTTAAATTAATCCTTCAGCTCACAGATATAATTTCAGGCTTCCTGGACAGAATCTCAGCCAACAGACTTCTGCTAATAGCCAAACCTCTTTTAGATACAGGGGAAGCAGCACTACAGATACAACTGAGATTCAAAATTTAGCACACTGTCTACAGCCCTAATTAACTGCAAAAGCTGGATGATGTCCAGAGCTGCAGTCCTTAGCTTACAAGTCTGCCTATAACAGAAGGATCTGTATTAAATCCAAGTTAACCCAGAATACAATTATAATGCAGAGCACTTGCACTCATTTTCACACAGAGAATACTGCAGACACAAAATGTAGTGGGTCTTTTTGGCTCTCCCTTGGTTTTTTCCACTGGAAAATTTCAGCTATAAAAAAAGTCATTCTTTCTAAGAGTGAAACTGAGAAAATTATTTCCCTCGTGCTAAAAACACTTTCTTAGAAATTGCAATAATGTATTATAACATCC